>NQII01005667.1:0-59901 GCA_002778355.1 Clitarchus hookeri | reverse complement strand
ACTGACAGCGCGTCCTGGCGTGGTGCTCCTGGCGAGCCCCCACCCGACCGCCGCCTTTTGGTGCTGCGTTCCAACTGCCCACATACCGCGCCCCGGCGTGGTGCCCCTCGTTGAGGCCACCACTCGACTCCCGCTGTCGGCGTCGCACAACTAATTAACGTGGTGCTCACGACCGCCGCCTCTGGGCGCAGACTTCCAACTGCCTCTTCCTCCACGTGTCGGACCTCTTAACCCCCCTCGGCGACCACCAGATCCTCACAGGTGTCTCACTCGTATGGGAGGGGGGAGAAAAAAGGGGGGGGCGGCCATACTGCCAAACACTGTCAGCCCTTCTTACTCGTCTAACTAGAGGTGCGTCTGCGAAACTCTAGCTTACTTCTTCATTACCTCGGCAAGTATCCATGTTCTCAACTCCCTCGTCGACGAATTGCTAGCTTAACTCGGCATTTTCCCCCAGCGCGTGTCAACTGCCTGTCCGCCCCCGGGCTAGCCTGGCCTCGCGGTACGTGTCTCGCGGCACGTGTCTACTGGGGGACCCTACATTGGGGTGTCACAGCGGTGCTTCTGAATACTAACAATATGCGGTACGCGTGAAATTACATATATTCGGGGAGAAAAAAATTGTGAAAACTGTTAAAAAATTAAGGCATTTGTGCAAAGGGGCATATGTAGTTTAATCCATTGACTTACATAGGGCATAATAATATCCTAGTGTTACAGACCTAATTTACGTGACATTCAGCTTCCTACCAATACATGTCACAGTCTTAGGAGGGCCCATCACAACACTTCCTTACAACCAGACGTAACCTCTTGTCCTTTAGAATTTTCTATTAGGGATCCCTCTTAATATGTGAACCAATTCCTTAACTATATCCCAAGGCAAAACACTTATACAATGCCCTAGCAATGTTAAAGAGTATGAATTTTTTTTTTATTTGAATGTGCAAAAAAAATTTATTTATAAAAATTTTAGAACACTAGCCTACTAACGTGCAATATACCCACCTTCTTACGCAGCATTCCTGCAGGGCCGATAACATTCTCAAATATGTGTTTGCCAACGTGGCTGTCCACGGCACTGAGAGGGTCGTCCATCAAGTAGAGGTCAGCGTTGCTGCACACAGCTCGAGCCAGACTCACTCTCTGCTTCTGTCCTCCGCTCAGGTTGATGCCCTGTGCACACACACCCACCGGTGACAGCACAAACATGTCCCTGCACAATGGCCAGCACACCAACTACTACACACATTTATTGTATTATACTCATGACTTGGGAAGACATCACACAACATTCACATTCACTATCTTACCACGAAGTGGACAGACACGTCAATAATTTTAAGTGCTCAATTAAAATATAATTTGTACTCCAAAAACTTTACTAAGTGNCGAAGTGGACAGACACGTCAATAATTTTAAGTGCTCAATTAAAATATAATTTGTACTCCAAAAACTTTACTAAGTGTCTGCACTCATATTATGCTTCCTGTTTGTTTTAAGTGTGTGACGTACTGTCTCTCATTTCTAGGGCGGCCAGCCATGACCAATATATTAAATTTTTAATCCCTGGTTCTATAGCAAGATGAAGAGGTTAGGCCACCCAAGTCAGGTAACCAATCTGCCCCCTTCTGNATTTTTAATCCCTGGTTCTATAGCAAGATGAAGAGGTTAGGCCACCCAAGTCAGGTAACCAATCTGCCCCCTTCTGGGAAGGCACCTGGCATTGACGGGGTTTCTACTGAGATCTTGAAGAGATGCTATGCCCGGATAAAGGAAATTCTNTGCCAAACACTGTCAGCCCTTCTTACTCGTCTTAACTAGAGGTGCATCGGCGAAACTCTAGCTTACATCTGCATTACCTCGGCACGTGTCCATGTTATCACGCGTTTTGCTAGGGGAGGGGGGGGCAGTACTGCCAAACACTGTCAGCCTTTTTCTCGCGTATCTCCCCTCGGCACGTGTCCATGTTCTCAACTCCCTCGTCGACGAATTGCTAGCTTAACTCGGCATTTTCCCCCAGCGCATGTCAACTGCCTGTCCACCCCCGGGCTAGCATGGCCTCGCGGTACGTGTCTTGCGGCACGTGTCTACTGGGGGACCCTACATTGGGGTGTCACAGCGGCGCTTCTGAATACTAACAATATGCGGTACGCGTCAAATTACATATATTCGGGGAGAAAAAAATTGTGAAAACTGTTAAAAAATAAAGGCATTTGTGCAAAGGGGCATATGTAGTTTAATCCATTGACTTACATAGGGCATAATAATATCCTAGTGTTACAGACCTAATTTACGTGACATTCAGCTTCCTACCAATACATGTCACAGTCTTAGGAGGGCCCATCACAACACTTCCTTACAACCAGACGTAACCTCTTGTCCTTTAGAATTTTCTATTAGGGATCCCTCTTAATATGTGAACCAATTCCTTAACTACATCCCAAGGCAAAACACTTATACAATGCCCTAGCAATGTTAAAGAGTATGAATTTTTTTTTTATTTGAATGTGCAAAAAAAATTTATTTATAAAAATTTTAGAACACTAGCCTACTAAAGTGCAATATACCCACCTTCTTACGCAGCATTCCTGCAGGGCCGATAACATTCTCAAATATGTGTTTGCCAACGTGGCTGTCCACGGCACTGAGAGGGTCGTCCATCAAGTAGAGGTCAGCGTTGCTGCACACAGCTCGAGCCAGACTCACTCTCTGCTTCTGTCCTCCGCTCAGGTTGATGCCCTGTGCACACACACCCACCGGTGACAGCACAAACATCTCCCTGCACAATGGCCAGCACACCAACTACTACACACATTTACTGTATTATACTCATGACTTGGGAAGACATCACACAACATTCACATTCACTATCTTACCAANCCTACTAAAGTGCAATATACCCACCTTCTTACGCAGCATTCCTGCAGGGCCGATAACATTCTCAAATATGTGTTTGCCAACGTGGCTGTCCACGGCACTGAGAGGGTCGTCCATCAAGTAGAGGTCAGCGTTGCTGCACACAGCTCGAGCCAGACTCACTCTCTGCTTCTGTCCTCCGCTCAGGTTGATGCCCTGTGCACACACACCCACCGGTGACAGCACAAACATCTCCCTGCACAATGGCCAGCACACCAACTACTACACACATTTACTGTATTATACTCATGACTTGGGAAGACATCACACAACATTCACATTCACTATCTTACCAAGAAGTGGACAGACACGTCAATAATTTTAAGTGCTCAATTAAAATATAATTTGTACTCCAAAAACTTTACTAAGTGTCTGCACTCATATTATGCTTCCTGTTTGTTTTAAGTGTGTGACGTACTGTCTCTCATTTCTAGGGCGGCCAGCCATGACCAATATATTAAATTTTTAATCCCTGGTTCTATAGCAAGATGAAGAGGTTAGGCCACCCAAGTCAGGTAACCAATCTGCCCCCTTCTGCAAACACACTAGCTAGAGTACCGTTGCCTGCCCCTTCACTGAAGGAAAAACATTAGCACCTATCTACTATGCCATTCATCCACTGAAGGGGAATCAGGAGTGTCTGTAGGAAAACTGCTGTTCTTGTGGCTAGCAAACCACTGAGCAATCCACCAACACCAGCCTTCAGCTGTCAATCCCCTCGAGAGTGTGCACAGACTGCTCAGCTACCATCGAGGCCTCACCTCGCAGCCCTCCCAATCAACCTCATTAGCCCCCCAACCAGGACACTAGGCACGGCGCACCCAACCGTCGTGCACATCCGCCTGAGTCTACCTGTGCCACTTGGAGAGGCCTCCAAGAGCTTCCCGACCGCCTTCTTCGCCAACCAGCACCAGGATGCCTAAGATCCCACGATCACTGAGGGGCATTGAAGGTCAACCCTCCTACTGGCCGGCCAGGTCTGAAGTGCGGTCCACCTGACGTCAGCCAGCCATCCACATCCAGGGAAGCTAGGACGAGGTAAGGCAGCAACCGCCCTAACCTCTGGCGGCAGGAGGTCTTACCTCACCATACAAAACTTTGTTCCCAGTCGTCGGCCTACCCATCAGACACTTATTCTAAAGGCAGAGTCAAGGCCACACATCTCATCATTCAGACTTTGCCTCAGTAAGTAACCACCATCTCCTGACCTGTTGTTTGGAGGGGGAGATTGTGTGGTCTGATAACCATGTGGTTTGCAATCTCCTTGGTGTGTTATACAGGCTGACTGAGAGACTTGGTTTCCTTGCTTCTCCTTGGTCNAGACTTTGCCTCAGTAAGTAACCACCAGAGCCCATATCTCCTGACCTGTTGTTTGGAGGGGGAGATTGTGTGGTCTGATAACCAAGTGGTTTGCAATCTCCTTGGTGTGTTATACAGGCTGACTGAGAGACTTGGTTTCCTTGCTTCTCCTTGGTATTAAGCTCTTTGGATTATCCCTTATCCTCGTGCCTACGTATTTAATGCTGTCGTCTGCTCAAATGTAGGTATACATAGTGATGGCCTAGCTCATTTGGTCAGCGCGCTCCCTCTGTTCGCCTGGCTCCGTCGTTACTCATCACGAGGTTGGTCATGATGTGAAACATAATTATAGTGTTATATAGTTAGTGCATTTGTGTGCCGTAGGGCATAGTAGGCCATGTAGAGTTGAGTTTGTGCGATTAGCTTTCATTCAAAATTCATTTTCGGATGCCAGTTTTAAATTGTATGTTTAGAGTAACATCAAGTGGTCGACAGCCAAATTACGATACATGGCATCCACTGCAAATCACACACACTTATCAGTAAAATAACAGACTATGGCCTCAAAAGTCATGTTCCTTTGCAAGTGTGTGTTATTACTATTTATTTGATAACTCCATTTCTAACTGCTGATAAGTTCCTCTTAAAGAACCTTTATTCTTCAACGACTGTGTTTTTAAAAAATAACCCCTGTGGTTGGCAAATAGTTTGTCTTTTTAGGCTTCTTTCTGACAATGCGATACTAGGAAAGCAATAGCCCCAAATGTGCCGTTAAACATCTTTCATAAATAAGAAAAAAACCAAAGCTTAAGACTTCACAGCTTGAGTGGAAGGGAAACCATCATGGTATAAATTATTGTAAGCCGACACCAGATGCAAGCCAACCTTAAACTTTATAACCCTCTGAAAAAAAAAAATAATATGACACCGAATGCATGCTGAATTTTAGACGTCAATCAGCTGAGAGCACACACCATACAGGTTTATCGATCGACTGGTAGCGTGTTCATGACTGGAGGGGCGGGGCGGTGAAGGGGTAGCGTCAGTGGTGGGAGGCGTGAAACAAGCTATTCCTCCCCTTCCAAACTGGTCAGCATCCAGAAGGAGGGCACCANAGCGTCAGTGGTGGGAGGCGTGAAACAAGCTATTCCTCCCCTTCCAAACTGGTCAGCATCCAGAAGGAGGGCACCAAGGAGCCACACTGGTTGCTAGGCCACTAGGCCACTCCCCCTAAGCAAGCGATTAAGAATGACGTCTGCACGTCAAAAAAGCAAGAGGTAGTTTATATATCTTATACTCAATGAGGCTATGTGCAGGAACTGAAAAGATGGAAAGATAGGCATGGTGAGATAGAACACAGTATCGATCAGGCAGAGTGCATGCTCAACTCTGCCACAAAACGGAGTGCAGGTTAGCTGCCTTTTCTTCTCTATTCACCATGGCGAGGTTGCTTGGTTCAAAACGACAGCGAAGGGAGCCACAGTAATTGCATCTGCATTAGGACATCTTCATTTCACCACACTTATGTTGAGTACGTATAAAGTCCACAGAACGGAGAAATGACTGCTTGCCTTGTAAATGAGCTTGTATCTGGTGTTTCCTGAATACTGTACATAAAATGAAAATTTAAATGTAGGCAAGACTACCTGCGGTAAATACTCNTGTATCTGGTGTTTCCTGAATACTGTACATAAAATGAAAATTTAAATGTAGGCAAGACTACCTGCGGTAAATACTCTATATCCTACTTTTTTTTGGTTTGATTTTGCAACAAATTTATTTCAATGAATAAATTGCTAAAATGTTATGAAATTTGTTAATCTTTCTTTAAGACTAAGCTCTAATGGAATTATTTTTTCGTTTCAGTTTCACAAAAGTTCATAACATATCTTTCGTTTTTGTTTTATGAGAAAAAAGTCACATTCGCACAACCCTAACTCCAGGCCAGCAAGGTATTAAAGATGGCTGAGAGATTGATCAAAGCTTTCCTAGTTATCGTCTAGTTCTTGTGCAGTATTGCACTGGATGATATTGAAGGAAATAATGCCAAAACGTTTACAGGCTTTCTCGAGNCGTCTAGTTCTTGTGCAGTATTGCACTGGATGATATTGAAGGAAATAATGCCAAAACGTTTACAGGCTTTCTCGAGCTTGTAACAGCTAGGGAATTGAACTTGTAAATGATTGTAAGAACCATATGAGTGCTAAGATACTGTGAGACTACCAGCCAACATTTTATAATCACTACTTGATACATTTACAACCATTGGTAACGCAGAGCCATTTACCAAAATGTGNTACCAGCCAACATTTTATAATCACTACTTGATACATTTACAACCATTGGTAACGCAGAGCCATTTACCAAAATGTGGATTTTTAGTCCTTCCCCCACTGGTTTAAGAAAACAAATTGCAGCTCTCGGTAGTCGTGCGATACTCACCTTCTCTCCTATCTCAGTCTGGTCACCACCTGGTAGCATCTCCAAGTCTGGTTTCANGGTAGTCGTGCGATACTCACCTTCTCTCCTATCTCAGTCTGGTCACCACCTGGTAGCATCTCCAAGTCTGGTTTCAGGGCACAAGCTTCAATGACTCGCAAGTAAGATGAGTGGTCCAGTGATTTGCCGAATGTTATGTTATCTCTAAGTGATGCATTCTGAATCCACGCCTGCTGCGGAACATATGCTATNCCAGTGATTTGCCGAATGTTATGTTATCTCTAAGTGATGCATTCTGAATCCACGCCTGCTGCGGAACATATGCTATCGTACCCTGCAAGAAAAAAACCACACTGTGAAGTAACCTGCTTCAATAGGTAAGCCTTCAGTACTTCTGCATAAAAAGCAAATAATACAGTGTGCTAGCTGAAATAAAAATAAAGTGAAACTAACTCTATGATTACATAGGGAACAGCTACGTTACACAACTAAATTAATTACATTGTGATCCAGAAGTTGCATACAAATTCAGATATTTCCCTGAATAATTTTTGACAAACCTGTTGCTTTTACTTCAGATCCACACACCTCTAGTTTTACATATATTCTTATTCCCCTTTCTTTTTACGTAAAGGACATGACTAAATACAGAACACTAGCCAAACCAAACTGCTATATTGCATCTACAGTTTCAATGCATTAAAACTACTTTTGACCATCAACAGTTGAATTTTCACAGACAATCAATAAATACTACAAATATTTTATTTATAATTTGCATTAAAATTAAAACATGCAACTGCATTACGTTTTATTTTCTCTGAATTCATTCATTTTTTGAAATAATTAAATCTCTACAAGTGATTTCACATGTTTGAAGTTCTAAGGGATTACTGATTATCGTGTGCTAGAACATACACTATGTTTTGCAACCTGTAACAGCAAACATTGTTTATCATCTGGTACACCCAATAAATAAAAATATTTCCACACAGCACTTTGCGATGGCAGACTCAATTCAACACAAATAATATGCCATACATCAGAGCATGTTCAACACAAGACCAAACTAAGAAACTACTAAGGCATGCTGGTTTTTAAGTCACACAAATGAGAGAAACAACCACAGATATACCATACAGCCATACTTCACTAGTTTTTAAAGTACTGCACTTGTGGTGGCAAAGTGTGCAAAAGAGCATACNTATAATTTGCATTAAAATTAAAACATGCAACTGCATTACGTTTTATTTTCTCTGAATTCATTCATTTTTCGAAATAATTAAATCTCTACAAGTGATTTCACATGTTTGAAGTTCTAAGGGTTTACTGATTATCGTGTGCTAGAACATACACTATGATTTGCAACATGTAACAGCAAACATTATGTTTATCATCTGGTACACCCAATAAATAAAAATATTTCCACACAGCACTTTGCGATGGCAGACTCAATTTAACACGAATAATATGCCATACATCAGAGCATGTTGAACACAAGACCAAACTAAGAAACTACTAAGGCATGCTGGTTTTTAAGTCACACAAATGAGAGAAACAACCACATATATACCATACAGCCATACTTCACTAGTTTTTAAAGTACTGCACTTGTGGTGGCAAAGTGTGCAAAAGAGCATACATTTGCTAACGGTACAGTCGAACCCCGAAATAATGAACATGTAGGTAAAGAAAACAGCAATCTAAAGTAGAGGTTTTCAGGAGACATCAAAAAAATCCCAAAACTTGTGAAAATAATAAAACATACTTCCTAAAATGGAATAAATTACAATGAAAACCTAATAAAAAATACACTCAATGGTTCATGGATATAACATATAAGTATTTCTCAGTAGGTACCCTTAAACAATAACACCAAAAAAAAAAGGTTAAAACTCGTTTTAAAAAATGGCCGAAGTGATTTGCATGCCCACCTAGCAAGTTAGAATTTGTGCAACACATGAGGTCACAAAGGATTGCTTCATTCTTCACCCCTCTGTCGACGCCACAGCCATCCCATCCCCTGAGCTCCTAGCTACCATCCAATCACGTGGGCATAGTATAATCTGTACCATATAAATTGGCCAGATTCTGACAGGTCTGCGAAAGTAGCGCCACTGTTTACATCTGACTACATCTAACTACGTATCCTTCCGCCATCAGCTGATCGGCAATATGGCAACGATGTTGTTTATTTTCATGCTGTCATTATCAGCTGATCCCCTTGTCAATGTACTGTTCGTGGGACATTTTAGGGAAACTTGCTACTCAGAAATACGTAGCTGCGATTATAGTAATAGTAATGTGTACATAAATCATTAAACACTAAATTGTTATGTTAAAGGGCAAAAAATATAAATAATTAATTTAAAATTTAGTGACCACAAAAAAAATGTATTACTAAACAAATTTTAAGATATTTTAGACTGACATCTGTCTAAAAAAATTAGTAGGTTATAAAAGTAAAAATATAAAACCTTGCAAAAAACGTAATATTTGCCAACTCTTTTTTATTTGTCCGAGACAGTGAATTTGGGATAACATTTGCGAAACGGTAGTTAGCTATTATCACACGTTGGACATTATAGCTAATATATTCGAGTTGGAAATATGTGACATGAAATAACGTTAGAAATGCTAACAACTATTCGTAAATTTATATATGTCGCACGCGGAATGCTTTTATATATACACTTATATATACACTTATATATACGTATATTTATACATATACATATATATATATATATGTGGTAGCCAATAACAGTGTGGGTTACAGGTCTTCCCTTTCCCTCCCATGAGCACCTTTTATCTCGTTACAACGCCATTATCCTTATTCCTTAGCTTTGTGTGCAGTATTTAGCTTCACGATAAGTTTTTCAATAGAGCTGTTATAAATTTGATTTTCGGCTTTTCTACTTGGATTTTGATTATGGATTTCATTTAGTTCCTGATTCTGGTTTTAAGTTTTTTATTGATGACGGATTCACGTTTTTTGGTTTTAAATTTGGATACAACACATTACATCAATAATAACTGTGCCAACAACGCGCATTTCTGCTACAACCGCTTCTCTGCTGCAGTTTCCACTTAAAATAAGGTAACCTTGACGCATGACGCTCTTTGATAAGTAAATATAAACACTGCTTCGCCTCATCTGCACATGGAATCACGTAACCCATGCAGGGTGTGAAACTCAAACAACTTGCATCCAGAGTGTACCAGCACTCCCCTAGACGCGGGGGCACTCACAGACCAACGGCAGACAAGTTAGTTTGCCTTATTAACAGAAGTCACGCCAACCCCTCTCGTGTGATAGAAGCAAGCCTAGCACGCCAACTAAGTACCTAAGCTCATGCTGCAGATGCAAACCCGCATGGCAGAGAGGCCTGCTTTTGCCAGGGACCGAGAGATGGCACCAGAGAGAGCAGCTCCACCAATGCTCACCCCACAATCCCCGAGCCTCAGGGAGACTGCGAGCAGGTGGAATATACGTCCGTGCACAATCGCAGAACCGGTCATTTTCAGCAGTTAGCACCACCACTTCCAGTGCTGGAGCTCTCTGCTAACACCAACGTCTTCGCGAACTACCAGACGCTCTTCAAGACCTTCCTCAGAAGCCCTGAAGAAGTCAACACCCCTTTTCTACACCCACTACACTTCTAGTAATGGTACCCCGAGTCCCTTCTGGACAACAAGCATGGAGTTAGTTAGGATTAGCTAGTATCATGGCTACCTAGCCGCATCTGCTTTGTTAGTTCAGACCCAGGTCCCCTTCACCTGGTTTGCATAGGTCAGCTTCTGATAAAGTTCTTGGTAAATTAGGAGTTAGTACTGTCCACCGTGTTATTTCTATCAGAATAAACAAGTCTTCTATTAACTTCTGAGAACTCATTGCTAAGGGTGACTGTAACTCCAACTACCGTAGACGTCAGCCTACCAGGGTAGAGCAGGGGACAGCGGCATTCCAAACATATTTTCCGAACCTAGTTTAGGACTACGGGCTCCCTTAACTGGGTGCACGTATGTCAAAACAATACACATTAGACTGCCACCCATACCGTGAACGTGGTGTGCAGTACGGTAGAGCCCCAACCATTAGATCACAGCCACAAGGCAGTTAGTCAGTAGATAGGGTACTTCATTGCCTGCTCCTCTCTTCCTTGGCTGATTTTAGAACTTACCTACATGCCTTACACCCATAGAAGTGGTACCAGGTTGTGTAATAGAAAGGCAGCTACCAACTCCAAGCTTAACTTGGGCTGTAACCCAGCCCCAACTGCACTTTGCAGCATAACCCCCCGGGAATGAGCTCAAGCCGCCTGGCAGTTGTGGAGAGGCCTCACCTCCCAGCTCCCTCACCAACCTCATTTCAACCCCCATTCAAGACCACCGGAGAACCACATCCCATCGTCATCACCCTCCGCCAAGAACTCAACGTACCAATGGGTCTCGCAAACCCGTCGTGCCACCTCAGCCGAGCCAACAGCCCTCCTTGGGCCTCTACCTGCATACCCGCCGCAGCACCACCTTCGCTCCGAGCCTGGGCACCAACTCCAGCAGGAGCCAACCCGAGCTGAAGCAGAGCCAGGAGATACCCTGGGAAACGCCCGTTAAAGGTAAACCAGTTGCAGTGTGAAGGCCAGTATTATGTAAGGTCATTGGGACACTCCAGACTTTGTACCAAGCCGCCAAACCACGTGCCCCAGATTGTATACCGGCCGGGCTCCAGTGAACAGACCATAAGTCAATCTTGACAGCAAGCAGTGTCTCTGACAGACACACCTAAAACTATTCCTACTGTGACGTGCCCCTCAATCACAGACGTCGCGCATCAAGAGTTTTCGTGGCGCCCAACGTGGGGCCACAGTGCTTAATTAACTAGTGTAATCAAGCAAAACTAGGCCAGCACGACCCCGGGATCCAGTTAAACTATCCGGGCGTCCAACCGAAAATCAGCCAGACTTCGGAGAGTCTGAAAACACCCCATGGCGCTCAATCGTAACTAGCTGAGATGTCAGATACGGAAGCTAGCATTGCCGACCAAGGAGACGCAAAAACACCATGGCTGAGGCCACTACCAAACAACCCAAAAGGTGCCATACAGCCAGTTACCCTGGCACGGGGGTAAATATCATATGCGCACACTGCCAACACATCTTCCATAACCCCTGTTTGAGATGGACAGACGAGCACAGGAATACAGATGGGCTAGAGTTCAAATGTAATATCTGCCGAACCTGCTAGACTGCATATTGCAACTGGCTTTACTTTTGCTGGGCAAGAAATTAATACAGTACGATGAATTGTCTGTGCGGAGACTTATCACATATGCATAGGCTGGCCACACGAGCTAATCGTGACAACGGGCCTCCTGTATAGGTGTGAGGTTTGTCGATGTGCGGAGGAATACCGACCTGATAATCCTGGTATTCAAAATCGCATAACAACCACCCACAATAGCGATGGACCTCAACTTCTGAAGTTCGCAGGAAGACCAAACAAAGATCCGATAACGTTTACCCTAGACTGCGAAAAGGAACTTCACGATAACGAGGTTCCAATTATGGGTTGGGAGGACCCACAAGCAATTAAGAGAAAAAGCCCTTGAATAGTGGAATAAATACAGTGAGTTCATCAGTGAGTGGGTGCAGCTGCGTTCACGCCTTGCCACTCGGTTTTCAGGCTAAGAGGTAATAGCCCACTTAACCACCGAATTTCATTGCCAAACCCAGGCCGTCGAGGATGAGGCCGAGATTTTCGTCAGGCGAAAAGTGCAGATGTATAAAAGAATTTTCCCCGAGGGAAATGAAGAAAGCTGCATGTGCCACGTTACACACATGCTACTTCCCAAATTGCTGAATTTACTACAAATTCCGAAACAACTGCAAACGATGAGCTAGTGGTGAAACAAAGAAATTACAAGGCCCAAGCCCTGCTAGACAAGACACGTGCCAGTAGAAGCCAGGAGACCGATAAGCAGCCTGAGTTAAGGGGGAACCCACATCCTTCCTCCACCCTCGCCAAGTCCTAGTTCTGTCCGGAATGGCACTTTAACTGAGATTGCCCTGTCAAGCAGGATGGGTGATGAAGGGAGGGGGAAGGGGGAACAACAATGGTGCCTGACCGCCCGCAAAGACAAACGGAGGTTAAAGAACCTAACCAGGTGGGAAATGCCGCAGCCGGAGTGCGAAGCAGACTACCACCACCGGGAACCACGGGCACATCTTCCTCCAAAGACTAGCTGAAGGAAGCGACCCACCGAATTCGTGCACAGAGGTGGAAATCAATGGACATAGGACACTCGCCCTACTAGATTCCGCTGCTACGGGGAACTTTATAAGAAGTGACTTGCTCATCTCTGCACAATGAGATTCACTTCAGACATAAAACTGGTTGGTGCACATGGCACAACACGACCAGACCCTACAGGTCGACAGCCGGGCTACTCTGACAGTAGGGGTATACAGTCAAGACCGAATTTGAAGTATCGCCAAATATTACTGAAGCTGTAATATTAGGTCAACAACAATGCATCATGGAACATGGCCAGCAACGGATCTATACTGGCAATAAAAACAAGGTTACTGTCAACTTCAAATATTGGACGATCATGCTGGACCTTTCTGCCAAGGAGGTTCGCTACACCAGACGCGTAGCATCTAGCATGAGATTTGGCCCACCACCGATAAGCCAGTCTACGACCAACCATACCGCGTGTCCGCCAGAAGGCCACACATGATTATGGAATAGGTGAAAGCTATTCCATAATCAAAGCTGAGTTTACCCGCATGCTGAGTTTTTTTTGGTAGGTCCCATGAAAAACGAATAAAAGAGGTTTCACTGTATATATATTTATTTACAGTAGGCTACAATTTTGTACTGTTACTGCCAAAAAAATGTATGCCTACTAGACACTGAGCAATGGAATAAAACATATCCTAATCTTGTACTGCTGAAAAATGGAAATATTTAAATCTGCAAAAATGTTATAAAAGTTGGCGTGGTATATATAGAATGGACGATGCCTGGCAGTTTCGGAAAAAGAAAACAAGAAAGTAATGCTATCAACATTTGGCCTCTTCCCTTTCCTCCTCCAAGGACCCTTTGTCAATGTCAGGCTAGATAGTAAACTTGCTGGATGGTGGTGGCATTAGGGCCTCACAGCAAGAGAGTTGAGCCACTTTCACTGCTTACAAGGAAAGTGTGCAGTTCTTCCAAAAAGACGTATCAGCTGTGGTATGAACGTCAGCCCAACTCCCGCACGTGATAAATGCGTTAACTGTTATGACATCGCTGCTCATGTCAAAATTAGAAAGGCAAAGAAATATGAATTTTTCGAGACAGAGAAAATCCACACTATATTTGTGTTATTTTATGGTCGGTCATGACTTCTTGTTCACCTAACAAAAGAGAGAGAGAGGGAGAAAGAGAGAGAGAGAGAAAGGAAAGCAAGTGGCTGTTAAAACATTCACTCCCTCCCCTTGCTGACGACCGACCCTCGACAATGTCAAGCAGGTAGATTATCTCAGCAGGGTGGAGTTTGGGATAAAAACTACAAACTACAAACTTTGTTTGAAAAACAGTACAAGTTAAGCATCTTTTCCATTGCGGTTTTCCTTTCCCAGTGTGTTTCTTTCCAGGGGAAAACTTTCAAAAGGCCAGCACAGCTCTACAACCACTGGAATGGGAATGTAAATTATTCCCAATTTTCGCATAAGATATTCGAAGTTCGAATACGAATAATTTGTAAATTAATATTTGCAACTATTCAAATTTTTGAACATCCGCACACCTAATTAAAGATACTGGCTGCTGGTTTTGATACTAGTTTCGGCGGAAAAAAATCACTTGGTGAAAATCTTTGACTTTTCAAAGTTTTTTTTATTCGAAGACGAAGTCGAAGGTACAAAAGTCTTTAATTCGACTTCGAAAATGTGAAGCTTCACACACCCCTAATGTTGATGTATTCCGAGCAAAAGGGCACTTCAGTTGTGCTGAAACACTTAAGCGTCAAAATTAACCAAAAAAAAATTCACCATAGCATTACACGTAGGACTAACATACAGTGAAAGATGGTCAGTGTTTACATCTCCTGTGAGGAAATTAAATGTTTTACATTAATTAAACAATAATATATTAGCACACAGACATCACTTCAAAACTGTACTCCATGAGTGTATAGAGTGAAAGCCCTTATTTAAACTTTCCAAGGGGACATAGGATAAAAATGTAAATTGCAGGAAAGTGTAAATTGAGGGAAAACTGTTAAATTTTGTCTAGTGCACACCTCATTTCCTGTATCTCCTGCAGTAAACACTTTCCAGTTATAAAATATTTAAAATAGAATTAAAAATATTGTATAACATCAATCTTCAACCCCCACACAAAATAAATTATGCCCGATTTTGACTTAAATTAAATAAAGCTTCATCCACTAACATAGCCAATGTAAATTAAATAAAAAAAGGTCAGTCGTCAACTTGCAAATAAAAATTATGTCAGATTTTGTCAAAATAAATAACGCATGATCAACTACTAATATAAATGAAATAAAAAAAGTAATTCAAGAAGATAAGATAAACACCTATATCCACAGGCTTGTCGAACTTCAATATTATTTTTAGTTTATCTGCAATCAAAAATATTTTTGCAATTTCACGTTCTCCATTACTTTACACAAATAAAAATTTTATAAAATAAAAATTTTATAAAATAAAAAAAGGTTAAGTCAGATGTTATGTATAAATTAAAATAACATACTGACAGACATATTTAACTACCAGACATTGGCTGGATACATGTTAACCTCTATTGTAGGAAATCTCCATAGAATAAAAGACACAGGTTAAGAACACACAATTTTATTGTGGATACAGCAGTCACAGTGTTACCACTCCTGCTTTTGAAAAAATTAATATTCATGGGCCGCCATCTTGCTTTGAGGAGCGTTCCAGGCACACAATGTAGTGTTCGCGCATGCACTTAGTTGCCAGATGTTACTCCATTGAACATCTCGTACAAAATTCCAAAATTAATTTTAGCACAAAGGTTTACAAGCTTGTGGTTGTTATCTGTGATGAAGGAATCAAGATGTAAAGTAAATAAACTGTTTGTACATGTTTTGCAAGGCCCTAATAGCAGGAATATACCAAATTTTGTGATGCAATTTGAGGGAAAGTGTTACATTACTTCTTATGGCACATAAACATGATCTGAAGAAAATGGTGCACTGCGGAAAAACATAAATACCGAGAACGTAAATAAGAGTTTCACTGTATACCCAACAGATGCAAAAAATATTATGAAAAAATGCAATGCCATTACAATCTTAAATAAAACGTTGAATCTGTAGCAAATGACATTTTCAAATAAAATACAGTGTCATTAGCAAATAACATTTAGAATTATGTCACAGAAAAATTAAAAATCCATTTATTTAAAAATTAATTATTTTAACTTGTAAACGTGTTACGAATAAAATGTAAACTAAGACTGACTCAGAAAAGTATTTCTGTATTAAAAAAANGAAAAGTATTTCTGTACAAAAAAAGTGTCTAACGGGAACAAGATGGGTGGATCAGGCGTAGGAATAAAACTGAGGATACAAGGGGAGTTATTGCTGTTTTTTTGCCACTTATGGCATGCACCAGTGTTGAGACTGGCTGGCACAGCTGCCATGCTGCACATGCGTATCTCTGTAGACAAGAAAACTGCAACAGTGGAGGCGGTGCCATGACAGCTAACGTGTCAACAACCTTGCTCATGTGCTATGTGCAAAAGGTTAATGAATTTCTGCTGAGTTTATTTTATTTTCACCGTGTGGTGGCACATCATGTAAGGGTAAATCCATACAATCCCATTTGTTTTTAAATTTTGCATCTTGCAACTGTGTTTTAATATTTTTTTCGCAATTATTTGGTTATAAATTTTTGATTAAATAGTTTACCATTTTTTCAGTTCCCGAAAATCTTTCCTTACGAATGATGTGTTCGTATTAACCTGGTGCTGTACGAATGACGTCAAGTGTACTGAAATTTATGTTTTCCACATTTAAAATGAATTGTATTGATTTCAGCAACTGCTATATCGCTGATAATGATTAATCACAGATATACCTTAATCAGCCAATTCAAATGGACAGCCATTTCAAGTGGAATAGCATTTGGTTTGGTACACCCCTAAAAATCACAGTATTTCAGTTACAAGGAAGGCTCATGTGAGTACGATACCTTGGTATTGACTCGGCCAGACAGCTTGTCCATCTCCCCCAATAGGGCAGAGATTAGGGAACTCTTTCCTGAGCCTACGGTCCCCACGACTGCGACAAGGGACCCATGGTTCACTGTCAGGTTGATGTTTCTCAACGTTGGTGATTCTTCTTTTCCCCATGAGAACGATGCATTTTCCACCACTACAGGTTGTTCTGAAACAAAGGAAAAAAAAAACATTAAAATGGATTCAATACATTTTCCATTTCCGATTTTCCTTATATATATATATGGTAAAACAAAAGTATGAAACTGGTATCACTAATCGCAAAAATCTCTGTCTATTGATTAAAAGGACCAATGCCTGACACCACCAATTTGTTTTCGGATTGTGTAGACTTGTGCTACACACCCATCACAATTTCGAAACAAGGACTCTCTTCCTCCCGTGCCCCCCTCCTCTTTCCTTCAACAAGAAAACAACCATTAATCATGTTATATCCACAAAAATTGGTTTTATGATGTGCTGGAGGAAACTCTAGCACATACACATTACACATTCTCCTTTTTAACCCTCACTGTATGCCACAATGTTATGGATAGAGCATAGCCAACCATGGGCCAAGAGTGCAAAGCAGTCGGTCTGAGCTTGGCTGTATGGAAAACCAGAGCTAAAAACAGCCTGACCATATACACAATGGCTTGTCTGGTGTGCCAGGAGCAAAGGAATAGGCACATCGGTTGCACGCCTGGAGGCAGCATGAGGCACGCCCTGAGATACAGGGATGAGGGCAAGTGCGCTGTGGGTGAGGTGGCAAGCAAATTTATGTCAATAATGCTCTAGTTTAATCAAACTATGCTACTTTGTTTTTATCTCAACATTCTCTGTATGTGGCATGTGATGCCAGCGGCATGTGATGCCAGTGCCAAGCATAACAGTTCTAACACCAAGGTAGTCCCTAGCAGTCTGAACAAGGACGTGGGTGGCTGCATCATGTATGGTACTGAGTCGACTCAGTGTTGTTCAGTGACCATCAATGCCACTCACGCAGTCATAAGCATCCATAGAATGTTCAAAGGAAGTAAACATTAAAAACCTCTACACGAAGTAAAATTATGGCAAGAACGGACAACTGAAACTAAAACAAGATGAAACAAAAATTATGCGCAAAAGCACATTGGAAACAAGTTAAAAATCCATGAGTTTGGATCATGCAAGCAACCCAAAAGAGAACAGACAAATTATAGCTGTGCCAATCAACAAAATTATGCCGAAGTGTCGAATCACCAAAGTGCCCATTCTGTAATGCTGATTAACCGATGTGCTGGCGATATGTGAAAAAGCTTTTTACTTATATTTAAGTTGTATCTAGTTTACTATTATACATAAACAATGGTATTAATGAAATGCAGCAAAAATTAGAAGTATTTTTTTGTATTTCAGTTTACACTGACCAAAATAAAATACAGTAATGCAACAAACTATGTAAGTTCAAGTGAAGACTAAAATAAAATAAAAAATTAGTCTATATGAATAAAAATACTTATTCCTGAAAACAGAAAACAGTGAGCAAGTGTAAGGTAAGGTGGTTGACATGTTTTGTTGCTGTTCACAGTCAAGTGATAGGCTTAAAACAAAAATTGTGGAANAAATGCAGCAAAAATTAGAAGTATTTTTTTGTATTTCAGTTTACACTGACCAAAATAAAATACAGTAATGCAACGAACTATGTAAGTTCAAGTGAAGACTAAAATAAAATAAAAAATTAGTCTATATCAATAAAAATACTTATTCCTGAAAACAGAAAACAGTGAGCATGTGTAAGGTAAGGTGGTTGACATGTTTTGTTGCTGTTCACAGTCAAGTGATAGGCTTAAAACAAAAATTGTGGAATGCTTTATATATGCATTGATTCTGCAACAGACAGAATTAAAGTTACTTGCAAAATATGTACTGTAACATCTAATTCTTACAAAAAAAATGTAGGCTAATTAATGTTTTGTGCTTGGGTGTTTTCCTACACATTTGGGTTCTCGCAATTACATTTGTTAAGAAACAGGAAGATTCGAAATTATGCCAGTCACAGAATTGATTTTTGAAATGAAAATGTGGCTAATGAACTCATAAATACAATACAGTGGACTCTCGTACTGAACACGCATGTAACATGCACGTACCAAAAGACTGCATCCACAGTTAATTTTCAGTGGTCCTAGCAAAACTTCTATATAAATAATGATAAAGCTACCTGTTTGTACAGTTCATCGGATGTTGCATCGATCAAAGTATATTTTCATCCCGTCACCTAAGATTTCCCGCAACAATCGTTTTTAAGCTGCTTGTTTATTCGGACGTCTAGTAACTGGATGTGAAGTACGTCACGAGTGCCTCCGTTTATCACTGCTCGGCAACGTGACGTCTTCTCAACACATATCTGCGGCGTGGTGCACGTCTGGCTTGCTACCGCCCCTTACACGTGCAATAAGAGGGGAAGTAGTTACCTAGCAACCAGCATGGTGACCTTGCATTTTCTCCTCCCCCCCCTCTTTTAGACTGTCTCAGCAATGTATCTTTCTGACCCCCCATGCCTTCGAGAGGAATATGTTGTCTANTAGTAACTGGATGTGAAGTACGTCACGAGTGCCTCCGTTTATCACTGCTCGGCAACGTGACGTCTTCTCAACACATCTGCGGCGTGGTGCACGTCTGGCTTGCTACCGCCCCTTACACGTGCAATAAGAGGGGAAGTAGTTACCTAGCAACCAGCATGGTGACCTTGCATTTTCTCCTCCCCCCCCCCTCTTTTAGACTGTCTCAGCAATGTATCTTTCTGACCCCCCATGCCTTCGAGAGGAATATGTTGTCTANCCCCCCCCCTCTTTTAGACTGTCTCAGCAATGTATCTTTCTGACCCCCCATGCCTTCGAGAGGAATATGTTGTCTAGCAGAAAAAAAAGTTTGTCCTCTCTCTCTGCCGCTACCCCTTACATGCCTGGCCGCAGTGCAAGCAAAGTGTGCCTGGCAATCTTAGAAATTTTATCAAAATTTTCCATCACTCAAAATAGTTGCACCTATCATCACTAGTATTTAAAAGCAAATGGTTGCCTGAAAATGTTACGCAATACATTTTAACAAGGAATTATTGTTTGCAAAAAACATTTTCTTTTGTGATTAAAGGTAGTTTTTTCACGTAAAGTTTGGTGTTTAATTGTATCTGGTGTAAAATCAGCATGATTTTAAAACAAAATATTAATTTAACTAAATGGACAGCATCTTCGCAGATAAAATTATATGCCCAAAAGCCTATACTTGACCTCCCCTTGTCGACAAAAATGTTTGAACAATGAGTGACTTGTATTACCAAGTGTAAAGTTCATTTTCAGTAACTTCCTGCAGGGAAATTGGAGGATTTATATTAATTTATTTTGATAGACAAGCATCTTTTGAATAAACTGATAAAATGTAAGGATCAATTTGACACCTTTGGTCATTTAATAATGGATAAGCACCGAGTGTGAGTCTGAGTGCAGCGCAACTCGAAACAGGGAAAATCAGAACACATGGTTTTGAATGATTAATTATTAAACAACCCTGAAGAAATAAATTTTAATCACATNAACAGGGAAAATCAGAACACATGGTTTTGAATGATTAATTATTAAACAACCCTGAAGAAATAAATTTTAATCACATTAATTGATTTATTTCTGTCTTAAAATTGCAAGTTTTTTCTGCAGTGAAATATAATTAATTACTATAAAAGACAGACCTTTCCGCGTGCGCAAGGTGTCATCAAAATGTACCGGTGGGGAGGGGTACATTGTTTCACCCCTCCCGCCGCCGCTTCTTCGCCGCCACGTCTGCCGAGAACACTGCCTGATCGATAATCTCTCCACGCACTCTCAGCTGATCGAATGTGTGCGGGGCATTCAAAATTTGACTTGCATTCGGTGTCAGATTACAATCAATTATTTACCGGAATTTAAGATGTTATATTCTTTACTTAAATAAGTTGATGTGAAATGTTTTTTAATGTATTATTTACAGTAATACTAATACAGTAATACTTTTTTTTAAATTCCCATTTTTATTGTGTTTATTTGCTAAACTTTATTCACAGATAATGTACACCTCTCATTATTCTCAAAATGAAGTATAATAAGGTCAGAAATTGTATTTTATTGATGTACATGTTAGAACCCTCATCTACTGAAATCCCGCATGTATGGAAATTTTTTCAAAGTCCCTTGAAAAACGGTAGATTGGGAGTAAACTGTAGAACCTTTTTTATAATGAATCTTTCTAAGTTCACTATAAAAAGGAACTTCACATGTAAACTTGTCTTGAGATAATATACAAGACTGATGTACTGAATTTATATACAGTAAAGTGCTTTATAATCTTGAGAACCTGTGGGAAAGCATTTTATAACTGAAATACATACTGAAAAAATGTTGAATATAAACCTAAGTCAAAACTGAAATATACATTGTAACCTATCTGGATAGTTTTTCTAGGGACCAAAAAAAAAATAACTGTTGCATGCTGACAAGAAATGCATTCAGACTTAATCTCCATCATGACATCAACATCTGGTTTGCTAGTGTGGGTGGATGCAATATTTCACAGAAAATAATAGCATATTCTACAGCTTATAAACCTAAAATACTTTCTGTCTCATGTAACTTGGCAGGATTTTGACAATTCGATGAAAGTAGGGCCAATGTTTACTTTTTGTTTATGTATCCTTTCGCCATGAGCTGGTGCATCAAGTAGAGGCTGTATATTTTATCAACACGTTGTCAACTAATCCACTTGCCATTTTACTGTTTTGCCAAACAAATTTTGAGGTATTTATAGACTGACATCTGTCTAAAAAAAATGGTACATTATAAAAGTAAAAATATAAAACCTTGCAAAAAATTTTGATATTTGCTAACTCTTTTTTAATTTGTCCGAGACAGCGAATTTGGGTTAACATTTGCGAGACGGCAGTTGTAACTATTTTCACACTTTGGACGTCATAGCTAATATAACTGGAACTAAAAGTAATTCGGGAAACTTGATTGACAAAGCACTTTTATTCACCAACAACTCACCAACGACTTTTGATTGCAAAGCAGTAATTCTGCTATTACTGATACTAAACAGTTAGAGTTGGAAATATTTGACGTGGAATAACGTAAGAATTGCTTAAAAACTATTCACGCACATCCCACTATCTTCGTTTTATTAATACAATAGAGTAACAACACTGAAACAAGGAAATGGGTTTTCGGGAGAACAATATGGCATATAATTTACGTAGACAAACAATTACCGGCCGAATAGAAATTACTAGTACTCAAAATCACTGTACACAAAACATATGATACGTTAAAAATTATGTAGAACTCTGAGAAAAAAAAAACTATTGGTATCTAAATTTGTTATATATTATACACAAAAGCTATTCTTTTATGGCTGGTAATGCTTTGGGAAAGAGCGGACAGATGGCGCGCATGACACGACAGGGCGAGGTGTGAGCCTTTGCGTTGCTCAACAGGTAGCAGCACGTTGGCCTACCTCTTGATCCCGTCGTTTTAAAAGTTGACTTTCCTTCTATGACTGGCTCGGAACAACACAAATTTGAAATAGATTTAGTCTAATTATTAGAAAAAATTATTCAACAATATTATGCAATATTTCTGTATGCTTTTGGAATTAATATCAAGCACGTATGGAAAGCATGGATGGAGAGTAGGGATACAAAGTGAAAAAGATTTTGAAGTTGCGTTTCATTTAGATACAAATTGTTTTATTGTGCATTTCATTTTGAACATTACTACTTTATCACAAAGTTTAGTTTGTAAAACTAACAACCACAGTTTTGTGACCACGTAAAATAAAATGTATTAATTAATCTAGAAGCTCTTTCTTATCGCATTGTTTTCTGCTTGTCTGATGTGTGTCGGCAGTGCACTCAAAATAGCAAACATAATATTAACTTTTGTTCGTTCGTGCATCAGCTGATATAGCATTTAGTAAATGGCACTTTGTTTGTTTCGTAAACATCAAATTGCCACTCAGTGACAATCAAAATCTTGCCAACTTATATGAGACAGACAATAGTAAACCCTGTTCAGAACAGAAAGGCAAAGCTACAAGACTTTTTTGAGACAGGAAATCATCATTATATGTATGTGTTATATTCTCAGGTCCATCACCTTCTGTTGATGGGCACTCCTGAGTAAACAGTATCACTTCTTCCCTTCCCGCTCACACCATAATGCCATCCCTCCATCCCATACCCCCTGTGACTGACCCTCCTCAATGTCAAGCTGGTAGATTGTTATCTCGCAGCAGGATAGCAACCCCAGTTTATAGCTTGGGACAAAAGCTATAAACTTTGTTTGGAAAAGCAGTGGAAGTCGAGACTTTTTCACTGATGCTTTCCTTTCCTAGATGCTGTACTTTTGAAAGTGCTTCCTTATACTTGCAAAGAAAAATAATATTTCAATGTTCACGAAGACAAGTCTTCTCAATACTTAAGAAACAATAACTCAGAACTACCAGCAACATTTTACTTTTGTCAAATCGGTGGAAAATTATCTGAGTTTACACATGGCAGAAATGCTGATTTGGTCATCACCGGCAAATTCGGCAGAAGCCGATTCAAGTCTGCACAGCTATAATACAAAGTAAAGGCAACACAAAATAGAACACGCAAAGAAAAAACAAGTCAGAACACATTAAAAAGATTAGTCGTGCATAAAATGGGAGAATGCCAGTCACAGAGAGGCTCCCATCACACAGCATCTGATGCAACTCACCACGTATCTGAAATGTGCAATGGGTCCGGCCTTACCTGGGACACTCCAGCAGAATATGACCAACAGTCAGAGGAGAGTAACAAGGATTTACTACAAAGCAGATAAGAGTGCATAACAGAGGTGCAACCAGTTTAGAGACAAGTCAATACCACGTCCTTCATGCAAGTAAGTGGCCAAGAATGGCACAAGTGACTAAACATGGCATAAATGACCCGAAACTTTTTGGTCAGCAGGAGGGAGGTGCAGTTCCTCTCCCAAGCGGTCCCAGTTGCATTCCGCATGCCTCTTTCGCAGCTATGTGAGCCATCTCGTTGCCAGGAATGCCCACATGACCTTGGACCCACAAGAGTACGACATGAAGGCCCTTACTCTCAGACTATAAGTTTCTTCCGTATCCGAGGAAGAATTGGATGGAACGAGAGAAAGACTAGCAAAACGTGCACTAACAAATCAGTGCACACCAAGCACTGAATGCAGGAACACCATAGAAATAAAAAAATAGGACAGAGCTATGCAGTTAAAACAGAGCACACTGAATGGAGCCCTAAGAGGCAGCCCACCTCCCCCCCCCCATCCAACATCGTTGCAAATGTGAACTCAGCAGAGGCACCTGAATGAGGGCCATCAGTGTAAAATGATGTAAAACATATGGATAAACAAAACACACTAGATAATGAAATAGGCCTCTATAGATGAAAGGAGTAGTCAAATTTGTATAATCCAACAAAGTCAAATTGTACAACAGCCTGCCGTGGCGACCATGGATGGTAATGGTGCACAGCTTGCAACAAGTCTGGGTGTAAATCATACAATCCCCAGATAGACTGAAAGCTGACACACACAGACCTAGTAGCTCGAGGCCTCACCTTGTACATCTGAGCATAGAGTGTGTTCAGAAAAGTCACATGATGCCGATGTTTGGAGTCAGGGCATACCTTCACTCCATTATAGGATAAGATGATAGCTGTTCACACCTGTATACAAAGTGGAGGTTCACCAGCCCTCTGCACAGATACTGACAACTGGGTGTGTATGGAATACCCCAGTTACGATATACACACCAGCGTAGTGAACACTCGACAACTGTTTGAGAACAGAAAGTCGTGCCAAGGAATACACCAAAAACAGCTGTAATCAAGCTTACTCTGGATGACGACATAATACAGTCAGAGGAGTGTATCATGATCTGCCCCCATTGCCGACCACTCCACACCTTCAGAAGGCCGAGATCCCAAGCACACCCTGTTAAAGGTGTTTCATACGTAAACTCCATGACAATTTGATGCCAAATACAAGAATTTAACTCTTTGAGACACAGGTATAAGAGAACCATACAAACCCACCTCAGAACATTTTCGACAAAAGTGAACAAACTGTGTTTTGGCAGTTGAAANAAACTGTGTTTTGGCAGTCGAAAAACAGAAGCTGCAGTCAGTCATCCAACTGCTCAACTGCTGCACAGTGAGATGGATATGTTGCTCTGCCGTGGCTAGAGAAGCAGCACAGCAGAATATGGCAAAGTCATCAACATAAAGAGCGCACTGTGCTGGCAGTCGAACAGAGACAATGCTGTTGATAGCGACAGCAAACAGGGTTAACGCTGAGAATGCCACTTTGCGGCATACCATTCTTTTGAATAAAGTCTTGAGGAAAGGAACTCCCATGGCAATGTGACATGAAAGTAGCAAAAAAAAACATGAAAGATGGCCACGAAATCCGCAATCAAGGAGCCGATTTAAGATGCCACGACACTGACCATGTTGTGTCGTATGCCTTCTCCACGTCAAAGAACAAAGCAAGGAGATGCTTTCAGTGCAAGAAACAATCCTGCACAANCAGCACAAGCTGACAAGTTAAGCAACAAAAGAACGACAGTGGCAGAAACCACACTGACAAGGAGAGAGGTGCTAGATCTCCAGGCAGTATATTAGATGGGAACTTATCATCTGCTCCATTGTCTTGCAGGCACAGGTGGTAAGGGATATCGGGCAGTAGCTGGACACACTTCCCTTGTTCTTCCCTGGTTTTAAAATTGGAAGAAAGTGAGACTGACACCAAAGGAAGGGAAAACACCAGAAACTCAGATGTGGTTGAAAATAGTGAGTAACCCAGATATGGTTAAAAACAGCAAATAGGAACTTCTCCCTTTCACAAGATAGATGTTGCAAAATTACATAATTAACATTGCCGGGACCTGTGGGACTGTTTCAAGTGTGAGTGCCCATTCAAGCTCAAGAAGGGAGAAAAGTTGATTAAAATGCTTCACCCTGGAAGTACCAAATTCGATGCCACCACCCTCACACAAGACCTGAAAGGAGGGAGGGTAATGTGCACTACTCGAAACGGCAGCAAAAGAGCAGCCTAAGAAGTCGGATATTTCACAGACAATCAGTAACAGTGTTGCCATTAACGTGCAGGAAGGGAACCTGCACACTGAGGTTACATCCACACAACTTCCCAACATTTACCCAGATAACTTTGCCAGTAGTATGAAATGTCACTGTTGATATAAATGTCCCACCAAGAAATCCGTTGGCTCTCCTTATAATGTGCCTTGCTTGCGCCCTGCAAATGTGTAACAGCCCCAGATCCTTATACTTGATGCTGGGCACGGATTGCTTCCTGACACTGGTCGTTCCACCAGCGGACATGATGGCGGCAAATGAGTTGTAGGAATGGCAGCCTCCCCAGCAGAAACCAAGGACAGTAAAATCCTCCACCCCCACATTCACATTAGGAGGGACCTCCCGTGAAAAGAGAAGTACGGCCCTGTAAGAGTGCCAATCAGTTTTCTTAATTACCCACTGTGAAGGAAGAGACAGTGCAACATGACACACAGGCCCTGTCTACAACAATAGTATAGTGGTCACTACAACAAAGGTCAGGTTAAACAGACCTTCCAAGTGGGCAACAAGAGTCAGACTGTAAAAGGCAAGATCAATGCATGAAGAGGTATCAACTTGGTCAGTGACTGCACCTTAACATTGCATGTTAATCTACACTATTAGGAAATACTTGAAAATACACTAATTTGGAAAAAAAAAATTGATCATCCTGAAGGTGCCAACACAGGGGAAGATCCTGCCAAAGCTAGCACAACTGACCCTCCAAATCCCATCATAGTTACCACTGGCTGAAGTTGCCATCCAATCTGGTTCCAAACATTCTCGATGGGCGAGAAGTCTGGGGACCTTGCTGGCCAAGGAAGTATGTTGATATCACGAAGGCAGGTCAGGGATACCCATACTGTGTAAGGCCTGACATTATCCTGCTGGAAAATGGGGTTGTCAAGCTGCACCAAGAATGGGAGCATACATGGTCCCAGAATTTACTTGGACGTATCGCTGTGCCATCAGAGTTCCTTCAATCACCACCGTGAAGTGTAGGAATAGTAAGAAATGGCACCCCACACCATGACACCTCTCATTGAGGTGGTGTGCCACTCTGTAATGAAGCGTGGATCACAGTGCTGGCCAGGACTTCACCAGACTTAAATTCTGAGGTTGTCTGTATCCAGACAGTTGCCGAACACCACCATGAGCTGCCATGTAACCCGTTCCCAGCAGGTCACACGAGCTCAACGATACCGAGATTGTAATGGAAGAAGTCGTAAGAGATGCCGCAATGACAGATCCCACTCTGCTAGCCGCCTGGATATGATACTGGTGGACACAGGTGTATCCCCAGCTGCCGTGTCATGTCCCTGGATGGCGCACGACGCCTGTGGAGTGCTTACAGCCTATTGCATGATGAAATGATTCTCCCTGCTGGTGGTCTGCTGAGGACGACCAGTCTTCTCAACGGGTGCGTGTACCCCCCCTGTTGCCACTGCATCCAACATCGACTCACAGTGTAGGTAGAAGGGTTCACGTGACGANCGGGTGCGTGTACCCCCCCTGTTGCCACTGCATCCAACATCGACTCACAGTGTAGGTAGAAGGGTTCACGTGACGAACAATGTGCCGAAATGTCCACCTTGCCTCTAGGAGGCAGACAAACTCATCCAGCCGGGAAAAGGCTTGTCGANACGAACAATGTGCCGAAATGTCCACCTTGCCTCTAGGAGGCAGACAAACTCATCCAGCCGGGAAAAGGCTTGTCGAATGCACAATCGGGCCAATGCTGTGTATTCACTGAACTTGGCTCTGTGGTGCACACTGCTACCAAGGCCTTCTCTGATGTCTTGCAGCTATGGATTACGGAGGGACAGGTAAGTCCCCTAGTGACACATCTGCACAAGCAAATCACATTAAACGCAACTGGGACACATGTCGGCCTATGGCGATACTGTGTGGCAACCTTCATTGTACACACGCATTTCGTTCGTGGTGATTTTTTTTGCAAATANTCGGCCTATGGCGATACTGTGTGGCAACCTTCATTGTACACACGCATTTCGTTCGTGGTGATTTTTTTTGCAAATAGGTGTAAGTGTATTATTTGTCACAATGCTATGCAAAAATTATTTAAAGATGGTTTAAAAGTCACGTGTACCATTATTAATTGCAGATACCAGTGAAACAATTTTGCAGGTATTTTAAGACATCACTAGTATTGATGGAATATGACAATGCTGCACAAACTCCCAGAGAAAAATTAACCAGTTTTCTTAGAGTATAGATTGTTTACAGTAAATTGGGCACTTCCGGAAACCCTGCTTAAGATCTACTTTTATGCACACATTGTCTCTTCTGCCATAAGCAAAATTAGCANTGGGCACTTCCGGAAACCCTGCTTAAGATCTACTTTTATGCACACATTGTCTCTTCTGCCATAAGCAAAATTAGCAATGCAATGGCTCTGATCACTTTATTCATGCATCGGTCACGTGAAACTGTGAAATTATTAGAAATGTAAATATTTTACATACTTACTTATTTATTGAAAAATATATTATTTTAGTGTTTGCTCATGTTTACCAACACTTTTAATTCAACCTTAAGGCATGGTACTACTTTCCCTCCGTCATTACCAACTTTGCAGAGCACATGGCAGTCAGTGTCGCTGTTGTATAAACGTTGGGGTGACATTTTTCAAAGACTGATTTCAAAAGTACTCAATTAACCATAAACAGCCTATAACAACGATTAAACAAACCACACGAGCAACTTCATTACAAATTACGATGAACCATTTCACAGATGCTCTAGACCAATTCGAGCAATGTACACAAATAAGATGGAAGATTTCACACACTGTGCACTGTTGATGCAAAACAACCATCACTGGAGCAATACTCTGCTGCTGTAAGCCTACATCCTTGGATCTTAACATTCCACACAGCCAATTTTCACCAACTTGAACTGCAATCAATTATGTATGTTTGAATGCGTAATTACCTAATCACAACCGCTTTACAATTTCACATGCTTTTTTCATTGATATCACAATTGTTTTTTATATACGTAGCCTGGAACCTGTAAACCATCCAAAAACGAAAGTATATCTGTTAAATCTTTACACCAATGGTGTACTTTACATGATGAGGGACACAGTAACATGTCTCACACTACAGGAGAACTGCATGATGGCCTAATTTTTCTAAATGACATTTATCATAACCAGATGGCAAAGAGTGTTCTGTAACAGCCAAACTGAACAAAAGTCTTTATACTTTGTATAATCACAAAGCTTTTCTGTTCTTTGAGCATCACCTCCTTACGATGCAAAAGTGGGCTACAGAAGATTTAGAATGTGTAATATTACAACACTAACAGTTCCAGTACTACTAAAAAATTTAATTCAAGAAGTAAAAAATATTTGTACACAGTGAAACATCAGTGGAAAGAACACCGCGCTCACACTTCCTTCCAAATTTTTAAGAAGTTTACTCTTTCACAACTAATGAAACATAACAGACTGAAAAAAAAAACACATTTTAAACTTCGCAAAAGTGACAATTACACAAAAACATTGCTTATCTCTGTGGCAGCTAATAAAAAAAATGAAATTTTAAATGATAAATTCTTAGGTACTCACTTTCACTAGGTTCATGACTGACACTGTTTGGGTCTAGATCCTCCGTGTTCATGAACGCATTCATTCTCTTCACAGACACGCCTGCCTGGGAAAGAAATATCACGGAGTTAGTTCACTGGGATCACAACTGATAACTATAAAAACAATATAGATCCCACACAAACTATCTTTGCAACAAGACATACGCAAATCTATACTTATTTATTAAGAATAAATATAAGGAATGTATTTGTATAAGCTTTACCTTAATATCAATAACAATAATTTGTCATGAAAACATTTCATTAAAATCCGTAAATTTAATGATAGTGTGTAAAGAATACATACATAATATAAAGTTCCCATGCAAGTCCCTTTTCTTTTACCAATGTGTGCATTACAGAAGATCGGTATTACTTGATGAAAACAAATATTTTAATAAAACAGACTTTCCATAAAAATAAAAGATCCTAATTATTTGCATACAAAATTAAGTAACACATTTATTTTTTTCCTTTGTAATGTTGTTTTAACAAATTGTTGTTTGCACATAATTTATTTGTAATAAAATCAGCCTCAANTATTTTTTTCCTTTGTAATGTTGTTTTAACAAATTGTTGTTTGCACATAATTTATTTGTAATAAAATCAGCCTCAAATCAGTATAATAATTTAGTGGTGCAGTTGACCACCTGAATTATTAACTTTCACAGGGTCCAAACTTATTAAAAAAAANTCAGTATAATAATTTAGTGGTGCAGTTGACCACCTGAATTATTAACTTTCACAGGGTCCAAACTTATTAAAAAAAAAAATTGTTTTGTACTATATTATATACAACATTAAACAATGCAGTGGTTAAACTTACTTTGCAAGCAACTGTTCTTCTGCAAATGTAGTCTGCCATGTCACATCATTATCAAATAATACTCCTCATGGCTACTGAGCAATCAGACTAAGTTAAGAAAATGGCACACCTGACAGAATCTAATATATTACAGTTATGACATCCGATGTATTCAAGAGAGAAAACAGGTAATGACAGAACATGTTCATTTTCCGTAGACAAACCATTTCAACAGTTTGACAAATACAACAAGCAACAAATTTAATAATTAGGCCCCACCATTTTGAAAAAAATAGTATCACATTCATTTAAAGTTCAATCGTTTATGTTTCTCTGACCTAAGAATAAAAACATATTACTAAAATACTTTTTCAGTGCTGCNCATTTAAAGTTCAATCGTTTATGTTTCTCTGACCTAAGAATAAAAACATATTACTAAAATACTTTTTCAGTGCTGCTTTTATTCTCCGATTTTGAAGAATTTATGCGAAATTAATTTACCTATTGTTTTGTATGTTTACTAAAAGCATCAAATAGTACATCGTGTGACAGTGACTTTAACACAGATTAGCATCAGCTTTCCAAAATACTTTAGTGCGAGTAGATGTGTTTCATTTCATTACCCATATGTTCATTGTATCGGTATCGGATATCTGATGTATCGGCAAGGAAGTATTGGTTCGTATCTGTATCTGTAAAAATCTGCATCGGCTCAGCACTAAACGATGGCATGGCAATTAGCATACATGTTAGCCAACTAGTGGTGCTACTTGATATACTATATACCTCATCTGTTTTCAGAATACTGTCAAAATATTAGCATACATGCAGGATTTCAGTAGATGAGGGTTCTGACATGTACATCAATAAAATACAACTTCTGACCCTATTAGACTTCATTTTGAGTGTAATGAGAGCTGTACATATAAGTTTAGCTAATAGACACAATAAAAATGGGAATTTTAAAAAGTATTACTGTAAATAATACATTAAAAAACATTTCACCTCAACTCATTTAAATAAAGAATATAATAACTCAAAATACTGTATATAATTGATTGTAATCAGACACCAAATGCAAGCTGATCTAAAACTTTCAACCCCTCTGAAAATGAAAATAATATAACACCGAATGGAAGTCATAATTTTTAATGTCCCGCGCGCACTCTATCAGCTGAGAGCGTGCGGAGAGATTATCGGTCGGGCAGAGTGTTCACAGTGGCGCAGCAGGAGGAGAAGGTGAAGCGACGGGAGGATTACCCCTCCATGCTGCTTGTTGCCAACACATTGCGCGCATGGCAAATATCTACCTTTTAAGTAATTACTTATATTTTACTGCAAAAAAAAATTGTAATTTTGAGACAGAAATAAATAAATAAGATGATTATAATTTATTTCTTTACGGTTTTTAATAATTAATCATTCAAAACCANTTGAGACAGAAATAAATAAATAAGATGATTATAATTTATTTCTTTACGGTTTTTAATAATTAATCATTCAAAACCATGTCCTCTGATTTTCCCTGTTGCGAGTTACACTGCACTTGGGCTCGGTGACTACCCATTATTAGATGACCAAAGGTGTCGAATAGATCCTTACATTTTATTAGTTTATTCAAAATACGCGTGTCTATTGAAATAAATTAATATAAATCTTAAGATTTCCTCGCAGAAAGTAACTGANCAGTTTATTCAAAATACGCGTGTCTATTGAAATAAATTAATATAAATCTTAAGATTTCCTCGCAGAAAGTAACTGAAAATTAACTTTATGCTTGGTAATCAAGAAGCTCAATGTTCAAACAATTTCTGGNATTTCCTCGCAGAAAGTAACTGAAAATTAACTTTATGCTTGGTAATCAAGAAGCTCAATGTTCAAACAATTTCTGGCGACAAGGGGAGCACAAGTATATGCTTTTGGGTATATAATTATATTCACAAAGATGCTGTCCATTGATACCATTCATTACAAAAGAAAACATCTTTGAAAATAATAATTGCACAACATTTTCAGGTGAAATCGTTTGCTTAGCCAGACTGTCGCACCATGCCACACGGCCAAAGACATGTTGGAAAGACAGACAACGCAGTGATAAACGGCGGCACGCGTGACGTATTTCACATCTAGTTACTAGACGTTTGCATAAACAACCAGTTTAAAAATTATTATTGCGGAAAATCTTAGGTGACAGGACCGAAATATATTTTAATCGACGCAACATCCTATAAATGGAACAAGCAATTAGCTTTATCATTATTTATATAGGAGTTTCGCCGGAACCATTACAAATTAACCGTGGATACAGTTTATCGGGGTACATGCGTTTTCGATACGAGTGTCGAATGTATGTAACCTTCCTAACAAATTTAATTACAAACACACAGGTTAATCAAATGATCTAATTTTAATACTTTTATTNATGTATGTAACCTTCCTAACAAATTTAATTACAAACACACAGGTTAATCAAATGATCTAATTTTAATACTTTTATTAACTGGAACAGATATAATACATTTCTCACTTTCACTCTTATACAGTTTGAATCTGCTATGGATGTGAATTATCTCTATAAATGTTTGTAACATTCAGTTAAAAGAATACTATACATTTGTTTTTCTATTTTTTTGGATTGTCTGCAGTCTATTTTAAGAGTATGCAGTTATCCTATAAATACNTACTATACATTTGTTTTTCTATTTTTTTGGATTGTCTGCAGTCTATTTTAAGAGTATGCAGTTATCCTATAAATACCAATTTTATTGAGCATAATTGTGTCCACCCAGCTATTTAGGTATACAAACGACCCAGCCGAGGAAAATATCTGGATAAAACGCTGAACATGATAATGTTCTGTTGTACTTTTAAAGTGCATCCTATTGCAAACCCAGTTTGAAGTTATGTGTGTGGAGTGTCCTTAGGCAATTAGCCTTTCTCTTTGCAGCATAGTGTTGGGCACATGCTAAGTATTTGCTACATCTCTAAAATACACTGCCTGTTTCATGCTAAATTAAGTGCCTTTAATCAATGGACTTTTCCCTTTGTATGGTAGTGTCAGGCACTTGCTTTCAGATACAATGTAACCATTCCTATATGTCAACTACGTTTGTATGCCAACTGCCTTCAATTCTAAAGTATGATAATACCTTGACTTGTTCTTTTTTTGTATGTGTTCAGATACCTTGACCATCCATAATAAGGAGGGTTCATACCGTTATGGAGGATACGTACGAACAAATGACAAACTTACATTTTATGCAGCCCACTGACGACTATGCTGAGGGAATAAGCAAGCAAATTCACTGACTTTAGCATGTTGTAATAAGCAAAACATAACCACTTTTACTCCTCAACAGCCTGCACCTCTGAGTGTCTCCAGTTTGCAAGGTCTCAAAAATTTCCCCCGAACATAAATTTGGCATTTTTATTACAGGTACTTACGACAAAAAATTAATTAAACTACACACACCTCAAATGTCGTATGGTTATAAAAAATTGCACTTACCTGAACCATGTTGGATATCAACATGGGTAGCATCGAAAGAGGGAAGCNACTTGCACTTACCTGAACCATGTTGGATATCAACATGGGTAGCATCGAAAGAGGGAAGCGCAGTATATTGAACAACGAAAGTCCAACAAAGGCAGTTTTTGCATCAAGAACGTTCCTCTCATCTGACAAAACAAATGTGGCAAAAGATACCAATGATACCTGTAAGACAAATGAAACACAATTATTATTAGTATCTTTATTATTGAAAAACATAATATCAAATTTTAAAAAAAAACTATAAATAAATAAACACTACTATTACAGAAGTGTGAAAGGATTATCCACTTTATAATAAAGCCATGNTACTATACATTCGTTTTTCTATTTTTTTGGATTGTCTGCAGTCTATTTTAAGAGTATGCAGTTATCCTATAAATACAAATTTTATTGAGTATAATTTTGTCCACCCAGCTATTTAGGTATACAAACGACCCAGCCAGGGAAAATATCTGGATAGAACGCTGAACATGATAATGTTCTGTTGTACTTTTAAAGTGCATCCTATAGCAAACCCAGTTTGAAGTTATGTGTGNACGCTGAACATGATAATGTTCTGTTGTACTTTTAAAGTGCATCCTATAGCAAACCCAGTTTGAAGTTATGTGTGAGAAGTGTCCTTAGGCAATTAGCCTTTCTCTTTGCAGCATAGTGTTGGGCACATGCTAAGTATTTGCTACTTCCCTAAAATAGACTGCCTGTTTCATGTTAAATTAAGTGCCTTTAATCAATGGACTTTTCCCTTTGCATGGTAGTGTCAGGCACTTGCTTTCAGATACAATGTAACCATTCCTATATGTCAACTACGTTTGTATGCCAACTGCCTTCAATTCTAAAGTATGAGAATACCCTGACTTGTTCTTTTTTTGTATGTGTTCAGATACCTTGACCATCCATAATAAGGAGGGTTCATACCGTTATGGAGGATACGTACGAACAAATGACAAACTGACATTTTATGCAGCCCACTGACGACTATGCCGAGGGAATAAGCAAGCAAATTCACTGACTTTAGCATGTTGTAATAATCAAAACATAATCACTTCTACTCCTCAACAGCCTGCACCTTGAGTGTCTCCAGTTTGCAAGGTCTCAAAAATTTCCCCCGAACATAAATTTGGCATTTTTATTACAGGTACTTACGNTGAGTGTCTCCAGTTTGCAAGGTCTCAAAAATTTCCCCCGAACATAAATTTGGCATTTTTATTACAGGTACTTACGACAAAAAATAAATTAAACTACACACACCTCAAATGTCGTATGGTTATAAAAANGCATTTTTATTACAGGTACTTACGACAAAAAATAAATTAAACTACACACACCTCAAATGTCGTATGGTTATAAAAAATTGCACTTACCTGAACCATGTTGGATATCAACATGGGTAGCATCGAAAGAGGGAAGCGCAGTATATTGAACAACGAAAGTCCAACAAATGCAGTTTTTGCATCAAGAACGTTCCTCTCATCTGACAAAACAAATGTGGCAAAAGATACCAATGATACCTGTAAGACAAATGAAACACAATTATTATTAGTATCTTTATTATTGAAAAACATATCAAATTTTAAAAAAAACTATAAATAAATAAACACTACTATTACAGAAGTGTGAAAGGATTATCCACTTTATAATAAAGCCATGTNAAAAAAAACTATAAATAAATAAACACTACTATTACAGAAGTGTGAAAGGATTATCCACTTTATAATAAAGCCATGTCTTCTTCAATCCTATTATTTAATTACAGTTCATGCACAACAGAAAAATTCTTTCAAAGAAAGTGTTGAGAAATACATATTTCTCCACAACTGGCTTCCACAAGTAACTGAAATATATTATTTATACATATGGTGCTCGACATACCTCATAAAAACATGTTGCAATCACCGATCTATGTTATAAAAAATAAGTAATCTCTAAATTAGATACTTAAGAAAAGAGACCATGATTTCATCGGTTAGTTCACTGTACTGACAGAAAAAACGCTTGTTACAGTAGATCATAGAACATATACTGTAATTCTTCAGAAACTATTTTTTTTGCATATTACTATTACATATCATTGTGACAAAACCACTCTTTAATAGTTCTCCCAATTAAGACCCTCCTATCAAAAAACACATCAACGAGAGACAAAATACCTTCTATAAAATGGTACTTTTTCTTAAGTTTCAATAGGGTCGAACACACATTTCTCTGTCATATACAAAAAAATTCCACAAGCTAAATATAATAGTTTGACATGCAACCTAAACTTTGGTAGTGGTCTAGCTTCTCCCCCCTAAGAGCCTGGAAGCATGAATCTTCATTAACAAAGTAGTTTAGCATCTAGGAACCTACATCTAGAGCTGTAAAACTTGTCGATCGGACCATGGAGGAGTAGAGGTTAGAGTCAGCCGAGCTGTTGCCCAAAAAGGAGTAAACACAGTGAGTGTGCTGTTAGGTTTTGCAGATGGCAGACATAAGGGAAAGGTTACTTGGCAAGCAACTGAGGTGGCGGAGGTAGGCCTGGCAGGTGCACGATAGTGTTTGGGCAGGGTTGACGGCAGTGACAATATGGCCCTAGGTTCTGCGAAGCAGTCTGGCTGGTAGGCTGGAGAAGAACTCGAGCTGCTGGATCTCTGCGGTGCTTGCCACATGCAAGCCGAGATAGCGCTGCCTGTTCGCTGTCGTGCGGCCTCCTCTCACACGCGAGAATACACTCTTCGACAGCTGGCTCCCTGCTCCACAATGCGTTGAGCCTAAGCAGTGGCCATCTCCACAGCCTTTGCCCTCTCTGCTCTGTGGTGGGGCATCTGACAAGGTAAAAGTTCAGACTTATGCTTGGTCGTGTACTAGAGCAAAGTGACCTGAACTGTGTGTCGGGGTAAGAACGAACCTTCCAGAGGACAAGAGGCCATCAAAAATTGAATTTGCGTTTGCAAAAAAGTATGCAACATCCAATGTTAGTTTTTGTCATTGTTTGTCGCAGATACACTTCTGAGGTATTACTTTATTCAGAATATGGTACGTCTGACTATTAAATTAAATTAATATTCCATGCAAAAAAATCATATATATTTTATGCCAGAGACAACTGAACATAGACTAACAAAGCAGGGTAAATCTTTGCACCACTCAATGATTTCAACATTTTGGATGACAAGAGGAGGCTAAGTATCAATATTTTCCAAAAAAANAAATCTTTGCACCACTCAATGATTTCAACATTTTGGATGACAAGAGGAGGCTAAGTATCAATATTTTCCAAAAAAAACATCTGCATATTAAAATAAACATACATTTAATATTTTTTAAGTGTTATTTTTATGCTAGACACAAATTANAAAAAAACATCTGCATATTAAAATAAACATACATTTAATATTTTTTAAGTGTTATTTTTATGCTAGACACAAATTAAAAACAGATTTCACAGAGAAAAATAGAAAATTTGATGTANATTTTTTAAGTGTTATTTTTATGCTAGACACAAATTAAAAACAGATTTCACAGAAAAAAATAGAAAATTTGATGTATAGAAGTTGGGGGTGGGTCAAAATCCATCAAAAATAGCCCATAATATCTACAGTGACCAAACTGTCAAAATTATCTAATTTCTGGAAACATTGATGGGTCATTTTAGTAATGTTCTACTGTATGATGGCGGCAGTGTTCACTGTGGGTGGGCATTGTGTTGTCTGTCCCATAAATGAGTATATTTTAATTTACAAGAATGATTGTGTGGTAACTTGCCATTATAACAGCTGTTGAAGTGCCTTTTAATCAGTATCATGGTAGCTGCATTAGCAGTACAAATAAATTCAACATTTATTTCTTTGCATGTATTTAGAAAATAGGCATAGCACAGTGTGGAATCTATAAAAAAAAATTAGACATGGCAAGTTACCATACAATAATCTTCATAAATTAAAGTACATATAGTTATTTATGGGACAGACAATACAATGCCTATCTACAGTGAACACTGACCCCATCATAGTTATTTCCATGGGAAAGACATACTGCTATCCTAGGGTAGTTATCAAATATAATCAACATAAGCAATGAATTACCCTGCACAGAGATTTCTCTACCACCTATTCTCTGAAATGCCAGTGCNCAAATATAATCAACATAAGCAATGAATTACCCTGCACAGAGATTTCTCTACCACCTATTCTCTGAAATGCCAGTGCGGCATGCTACATTACATTCAACTTTTTCCATAATGACAACACAAGTCTACTTAAGAAACTGCTTTCTGTTACTTNGGCATGCTACATTACATTCAACTTTTTCCATAATGACAACACAAGTCTACTTAAGAAACTGCTTTCTGTTACTTTCTCACCAAGAACGGGGCACAGGTCCAGATGAAGGATGTGCCGGCATTGAGATACGCAGCTTGCTTCAGGACTTTCNTCTCACCAAGAACGGGGCACAGGTCCAGATGAAGGATGTGCCGGCATTGAGATACGCAGCTTGCTTCAGGACTTTCATTTCCTTACTGCGTATGCCAAGGACCTGATCCTCGAATGATGGCTCCCACGCATACAGCTTCAGTACCTTGATGCCACTTAAGATCTCGTTCATTAGCTTCACTCGCTCATCCTTGTTCTTCATCTGGCGAATTTGCAGTATTTTCCCCTTGTTGGCGATGTAACCATTTATTGGGATAAGTATTATCATCACAGCCAGACCAGCGAGAACAGATGGGCCTAAAAACAAAATTTTCAAGTACCGCCTTCTACTTTCAAATTAAATTCTTTTAAAAATTTGAATATATTTTAACACTCCCAAATTCAAATATTATTTTTTAACAACTTTTATGGCTTTGTTGAGCACGCAAGTGAGGAATTTANTTTTAACACTCCCAAATTCAAATATTATTTTTTAACAACTTTTATGGCTTTGTTGAGCACGCAAGTGAGGAATTTACATATCACAGGAAAGATAGTAGACACGTGAGAGTCACTGCAATATCAAGGAATAATTGAGATCAAAAATTTCTAAATTTAGTCTCGAGACAATTTTAAAATCTCTGAAATTTCAGATTCATTAGTAGCATCTTGGCAACAGCTGATATAAGTTACTCATAAATATTAATGGAAACTTTTACTGGCACATATATAATTTAACAATAATAGGCCCAAATCAAATATCCAATTGAATTAGTTAATCATGGTTTTACATGCAACACATGCACTCAAAAAGTAAAATTTTTTTTTGTATAACAAAGTGTAAGTAAACACAATCAGAAGATTACACAAGTAAAATATGTGGCAATTCAAAATAAACTACAGTAGTTTGACAACAAACCACCTCAACGCGCTAGAAACAACGGTGCAAAGTGAACACACACAATTGGAATGTGTGCAGTAATCTACGGCAGCAGCGCTGCATGTTTGTTTACATTGACAGTTGTGCATAAAATTGCAATAAACGAAAGTGTGATATCTAAATTGTTACGTTAATCAGACTGTTTTCATAAAATATCTAGTCTCATAAATTAAGGCAGATGCTGTAACCAATGTTAAAGACCATAAAATGTCCATCATTTGGACATTTTATGTAAAAAGAAAGGGCAAAGGTGAGTGCAAAGTGTGCAAGAAATTAATACAAACGCAACTACTGTAGTTCAACAAGTGGTCTGAAAAGAAGTTTTTTTTTAAAAGTAAAGTGTAGATGACTGATATTATGTGGATACTGCTTATCTAGTTTATGTATGTATCTCATAATTCTTTTGCATTACAAATTTGTTGATTATTTCGCACACCTTTAAAAGATAGTTCAAACACATTTCCCATTCACAAAGATAACACCAAACTAACTCACTGGTTAGTCACAAATATGTCTTTTTTTTTTTTTAAGGTATTATTATGGTCAAAAAGCAGATATGGCATGATTAAAAATATTTTTAATGTAAAAAACTACTCCGCACAGTTTGCTCTGATTCAAGAGCTTCCTGCCACAACATTGAAATAGTATAAATACATAATACTATCCATAATGTAAGCATCACTTAGTGTAAATGATAATTAGCAACAGCAATTAGCAGAACTGAGATTACATTCTTACTTACCTTGCATTAATGTGTAATATTTTCATATAATACAAGTACTGAAATTGGAACCATTATTAAAAAAATAAAATTTTGTTTTGCAACCATAACACGCCTGTCTTAAAAGATTACAAATGAACACTATCAGTTAAATTTTTTTAACTNAAATTTTGTTTTGCAACCATAACACGCCTGTCTTAAAAGATTACAAATGAACACTATCAGTTAAATTTTTTTAACTGATTTAGTATTTCAGATGGCAGCAACAATATCCAGTCTGATATTTCATTCCAACAAAACCAAATTAAGATTTTTTTCAATGTCAAAACAAAAACCTTATTTAGGAAAGTTAAATTTCATTAGCAGCCATGAATTTTTTTTTAATTTTTTTTCTGTTTGGTACTACTTATTCCTTATGCCTAAAATAAGTACCAAAAAAATCAATTAATTTTTACACTACATTTTATCTATAATTTTATTATCTTGGTTGCCACATGTGAAGGTGTGCGCGCTTCTCTTCATTAACACGTATCACTATGGTGCTGTTTGAAGCAGGATTTATAACATTTCTAGAATCAGTGACATAGTTTCATTTTATTCCAACATTATCCCATATACTGCCAAGAAGTTACATGCTAGGTTAATTTTGGATTAGAAGAACGTGCACTATAACCAACCAAACATCATCTGGAGGAATATCAAATTCTAACCCACGNTGGATTAGAAGAACGTGCACTATAACCAACCAAACATCATCTGGAGGAATATCAAATTCTAACCCACGTGGGTAAACCGAACTTATGGAACAAAGAAGTTCTACATATTACATTGTTAATTATCTAGTGCAATCATGTCCAGATTGGTACAGCATTCAATTCCAGTTTTTACATGCAATTTCTACGGTGCATCAATACACAGCCATTGCTGGCATTTAGGAACATCAACTTAGTTTAACTTCAGGAGAGAGCAGTATTTGTGATTCACACAACCCCCCTCCCCCTTCCCCTTTTTANCAGGAGAGAGCAGTATTTGTGATTCACACAACCCCCCTCCCCCTTCCCCTTTTTATCGCTTATGACAAACCTTATTCATATATGTTTAATATTAAATATATTAATTTGTTAATAAATTAATTTTTTTTTTCTTTCAAATTATGATTAGATTTTTGTGCTTATGAAAGTAGGACTCAACGTTGTGGCACTTCTTCTATAAATAGGTAACACTTAGCATCTTTACCCTTTCCTGGTTCCTAAAATACTTGCNTCAACGTTGTGGCACTTCTTCTATAAATAGGTAACACTTAGCATCTTTACCCTTTCCTGGTTCCTAAAATACTTGCTGACAAAGTCACAATACCTAGCACTCACCAGACTAAACATTAGGGATTATTAGTTTGCTAATATATATGAGGGAAAGGAAGGGGAAGNATCGCTTATGACAAACCTTATTCATATATGTTTAATATTAAATATATTAATTTGTTAATAAATTAATTTTTTTTTTTCTTTCAAATTATGTTTAGATTTTTGTGCTTATGAAAGTAGGACTCAACATTGTGGCACTTCTTCTATAAATAGGTAACACTTAGCATCTTTACCCTTTCCTGGTTCCTAAAATACTTGCTGACAAAGTCAAAATACCTAGCACTCACCAGACTAAACATTAGGGATTATTAGTTTGCTAATATATATGAGGGAAAGGAAGGGGAAGNCAATACCTAGCACTCACCAGACTAAACATTAGGGATTATTAGTTTGCTAATATATATGAGGGAAAGGAAGGGGAAGAAAAAGACAAATACAGATGCCTTTGAGAGACTGAGGCAAAATGAACACCATTGCTGCTGTAGACATAATATCAGTTGAATGTGCACCTCCTCCCCCCCCCCTCACTAGCCCTTGTCACGAGAATACACTAATACACTGTGGAGGGACGAGGGAAGAATATTTGTAAATTATTCAGAACCAAAAAATGTCAAGAAGCATGTATGACGTTAGTTACAGGTCGAGTCGAGTGAAAGTGACGAACACAATACTGATTACAGCCCCATAAGTAGCTCATTAAAGAAAAATCCCCCCCACCCCCTTCCGTGTCTCACCAAGACATTCATTTGTGGTGGGCAATGCACCCCCACCCCTTTCCATGCCCATATCGACACCCATGCTGGCATTCTACACATGTGTTCAGTTAAAACTTTGTATTTACATGAATACTACCAAAACTAACGGAACACTCCCTGCAAAAATTTGCAAAATAAGTCTCAAGCATCAATTTACAATTAGCAATCAACATTTGTAATTACAGTACAGTATCTGTAAATGCGTAAATTAAGCTTTTCTGGGAAGTCTCGGTNAATTAGCAATCAACATTTGTAATTACAGTACAGTATCTGTAAATGCGTAAATTAAGCTTTTCTGGGAAGTCTCGGTGAGCATCAAGAGAATATTTCATTAAAAAACACTCACTTATCTGAATATGAATTACCTGTATATATGCATTTTTTAAAGCATACATATAAATGCACGTCAAATAATTTCCATTACTGAGCAATATAATACAAGAGTTGTTCCGTAATTTCAGTCACCCAATTTTCTAATAAATTTTCTTTAAAGCAGTTTATTCTCACTTTTCCCTATGTAACAAATGAATCCTTAACACCTAAATATAGGAAGTACCAAAATCTAAACAACCATGCAAATATTACATCAAATTTTTCGAAACAACATAAATCAAACCCAAGCTCAAATTGTGTAATTTCTGTTAACTTGTCGCTTACATATGGAAACATAACATGAATTTCTCACCGAGAATGTCCCACAGGAAGTAGAGAGCCAGTGCAATCTGCAGAGGGGCAGACCAGATCATGCTCAAGTAACTAGTAAGGTCCATGAAGCGCTGTGCATCCACCGACATTAGGTTCACAATCTCTCCAACAGTAGACTCCTTCCTGGCACTGTTCGACATCTTCAAAGCCTGACACACCAAAAAATATTTTCAATGTTACTTGTACATTTACCAATGCAAAGGCAAGTTCATTAAACTGTAGCCTAATTAGACAGAAATAATATTGTAAAAATTTTTTACAGAAGGGTTTGTACAGTAATAATACTGAGTTTTACTACTTCTAACAAATTTTGAATTTGAAATTGCCGAACTATTTTAAGTTTCTCAGAGACAATAACTTTCACAGACCTTTTAAAAAAAAAAAAATACAACGGTTGTAAGAAAAGTTGTTTTGCTAAATTATGCCAAAAATTTTAAGCAGTTTTACAAACCTATTACGTACATATAATAACAAGCTTTTGCCCGCAACTTTGACAGTGTGGGATTTGTGTTTTCATTACAATAATTTTTAAATAGGAAGTACTGTATGTCTTTAAAATAGAATGCATATTTTAAAATAGAAAGTGGAATGAAATGCAAGTACAAAAATAATAGAATCGTAGCTGTTAAGTCTGGATTTGTTACTAGCAATCAGCAGTGTCAACAGGTAAGTTAGGCTGTTTACAACACTTCGTTGTAAACAATGTTCTTTACCATTTAAGAGGGTGGCACGTTCAACAAACAAGCTAAGGGGTGAGCTTACACATGAGCACGCCACGTAAAACAGTCCTGCCTTTAAGTCAACTCCTGCGAATTTGAGAGTTTGCACCTACGATTTATATGTCATCATGAAGCACACTTTGAGGGGAAACTGCAATCTATTGAATTCAGAAGGGAGGTCATTGGGAATCAATGGAATATGCGGAACAGACTCTGTTTCTCCATGAACCGATCCATCCAGGTAAAATAGTGGCCTCGACTGCATTGTAATGTAGAGCTTTGACTTGCAGCCTAGTGTCATTACAGAATTATGGTGACTTCAAATTTCTGAGCAACATAAGTGTGTCCACATGCAGTATAAGTCTATGGTATGGGAGACCCGGTGGATTTTGTGTTTGAAAATTCCACTGGGTAATGAACTGCTGTGTCTGTTGAGTAGTATTCTTAAGAAACTGTAAATCATGTGCTCAAGTATTTATTTTTTACAGTAGTTTCACAAAATTTCAAGTTAATAGGACCATCTACTATTTTTTTCCCTTATAAACTTTGAACCCCCATTTCACCTCTATAGGGGCTGAATTTTGGAAAATCCCTCCTTAGTGGCTACCTACATTACATAATGAATAATTCCTCCAAATGTCATGCTTCTAAGATCAATGGTTGAGACTGGGCGTTGATATGTCAGTCAGTAAGAAAGTCTAAATCTACCGAAAGCTACACTGTAATATTATTGTCCATGATGGCATGAAAAACTTTGCTTGCTCAGAATAAGGCCATATTATTTTCTCACACTATTGTTTGTTGTATTTTACATTAAATATTGAATATGAGAATAATTTATGAAACTGAGCTTTGCAATATATATATATATATATATATACAGTAAACTCTCCCTAATCCGGCGTTTTCTCTAATCCGACGGTACCCCGGTCCCGACAACGCCGGATTAGGGAGAGTCTACTGTAATATATAATTTATTAAATAATATCAATAACACAGGAAAATTTAAAAAGATTTTTTAAAAGATTAAAAAAAATGGTATGTGGTAATGAATTTTAAAGCTGACTGAACCACGAACCATGGTTAACTTCATATTTTATCTGAAGACGTAGAATTTTCTAAATCAATTATCACCCTCCGACCTGAAAACAAAAATTCACGTACTTGGTAATAAAAGTATTCAGATATTCGTAATGTTAACATAAAAACTAATTTGGCTAAATATTAAAAAGTGCACATAAATAAAAAGTTTGACGGGGCAAAAATAAACTAAATTAAACTGCTTAAATAAACTAACAGTTCATTAATATAACAGGTTATTTTTCCGTTATATAGGTTTAAACACAATTTTAAAGCAATTTTTGGGTTTTGCGGGTAAAAAATGGTCCAATTCAGTTATAGCAAGGATCAAACCAAAAAACGTAACACCTTGTTATAACGGGACTCTACTGTAGTTTGAACTTTTATCGATAGGTAGCACCAAAATCAACGGTATTTTAGATATGTAGAACAAAATCTGTAAAACTGTTAAAATCATTTACTTTGGGAAAGTGGTACTAAAAATAATCACAGAACAATTACTGTCGTAAAGTGTACACCTAACCATCTAACCACAAACGAGAAATTAGCAAATTATTTACTGCTATGCAGTCTGATATATGAAATGAAGAGTGGCAAATTCAGTCGTATTAATAAAAAAATAAGCATTTTGTTATAGTCACAGTGATCATAAAATTCATAGGTTTTCTACAAAGAGGATGATACAAGGACAACAACGAATTACTTTGCAGTACTAAATACTGTAAGGAGAGTGTGAAATTTAATTATTTAAACTAGGCCTACATTAGTAGTAGGCCTATTACTACCATAAATAATATAATATTTGAACAGTGGGAGCATATTCATATGTAATTCCAAAAAGTCCAAAAGAGGCATATGAGATAATATTGAAAACAACACACACACGTGCGCATTAGATTTTTCTTCACTTGATGATGTATATTTACGTTAGCAGGTTGTAACCTATTTCACGATTACAAGTGCATGTAGCAAAAACCAATTGTTGAGTTATCCAGAGGGAGAGGGGCCATGTTGCAGCATGCTCATTTCAAGCGACAAAGGTAGTCACTACTACCTCATGTAGTTGTAAATTCATATACAGTGGAACCTCTATGTATTGAACCCTGACGAATAGGAAGTCCGCATCCATGGAACACATTCTGTGGTCCCATTTTTGATTTATCTGCATTTCAAGCCCACATTTATTTCAAGTCCACGTGTATTGAAATTTTTTGTCAGTTCCCTGAGAAAGGATGGATAAAGAATCCACCGTATGATGCTCCTATTTTTCCAGGTAATTCTTCTTTTCATGAATTCACAACCACCAAGAATTTGAGTTTGTTCAGTCACCTTTTCAATAGATGCTAATACTACATATTAGATGCTGAGAAGTTGCTATATTTTATTCACCAATATTATTTGAAATCCTTATGGTATATAATTACGTATAGTGATTTTCTCTGATGTTCAATATTAAAACTTTAACATAATATTTTAGTATCCCCGTTGTAATGATTTGTGCCGCAGTTTTCGCAGCACGCAATTTAATTTAATTTGTAACTTAACATATGGTAGAAGTTAGTTGGTGCCATTAAGGCGACATGACTGTGCAGGCCAGTCGATTAGTGGGACGTTGTGGTCATCAAACCACTTCCTCATACACTATGCAGTATGGATGGGTGCTCAATCATGTTGAAAGACACAATAGTCATCTCTCTGAACTGGTCTGTGATGGTAGACAACATGAAAGTGGTTCAAATGTCTACGTAAACTTGTGGCTTGAGTTGCACTAATCTACATTTCTTGAATAAAGTTGACTACATAGCAGGTAATATACGCGCATTCTGCGATAACATCATCAACGTGGTCAGGTGGTAAGATGCTACTTGTGTAAGAAGTCTGTGCGCAAAATTTCCACCCTTCTGAATATCCCTAGGTCCACTGTTTCCGATGTTGTTATAGTGAAGTCGAAACGTGAAGGAGCATATAAAAAACAAAAGCGTGCAGGGCTACCTCCCTTGTTGACCGCCAGAGATTGTTGAGTGTCGAAGAGGGACGTACAGTGTAATTGCCACCATTCCACAGGAATTTCAACCTGCTTCAGGATCTCCAAGCGCCGTGACTGTTCGGCCTGAGGTGCAGAAACTTGGTTTCAATGGCTGAGCAGTTGCCCATAAGCCTCACATCACACAGGTAAATGCCAAATGCTGCCTTGCATAGTGTAACGAGCATCAAAACTAGACAATAGAACAGTGGAAAACCATTGCGTGGAGTGATTAACCATGGTATACAATGTGGCAATTCGATGGTACGGTGTGGGTGTGGTGAAGCCTGGTGAACGACATCTACCAGCCTGTATAGTGCCCACTGCAATCCAGGAGATGGGGTTACAGAGTGACAGTACCACGTAAAGCAACAAGGGGGCCAAGCTCCCTCCAGGAGAAACATGACCAACTAGCTGAATGGGTGCTCGATTGCACCACTTACCTTCATGACAGTCCACAAATAACAGACTGCACAGGAAATGTAGTCTGGCTAACAGTAACCTAGAGGGTGCTACTGTAGTCCGTGGGCGCCACTGAGCCAGAAGCGCAGGGCATTCAAATTAAAAAAATGTTGAGTTCAGTAAACAACACTCACACAAGGTCAATATTCTGAAGTACAACACTTTTCTCACACACCTCAAACAGAACAGGTCACTATATACACAACTAAACATACTGTCATTAAGATTTGTTTCTTTACGTTCTCCAATAATTAAAAATTATAAACCACATTTTTTTATTTTTGTGCACCGTGAGTTACACCGTCTTAAGGAACAGTGCTTACGCATTATTTGGCAACAAAGTTTATGCCCTTTCGTGGTATCAGTTTACTCAGAATATTTGTTTCTATTGAAATCAATTGTTATTTTAATATCAAATCCTCTGATTTCCCCACAAGAAGCCACTAAATAATGACTTTGTACTCAGTAAAACTTACATGCTGCCAGACTGTTTATAAACATTTTTGTCGGCAAGAGGATATCACATTATTTAGAAGATGTCTGGCTATTGAATTATACTAATCTTTCATTCACAAATGATGATGATTTTATGCCAGTCAATTGAACAGTGACTTCACAAGGGAAAACCCCATTAAAAGAAATTTTCAAAAATTATTTGTGTCAGTCATGTTATTTTTGATTTTATGAAGGTAGCAATTTTACAAAGTCATTCTTGGGAATTGTGGCACCTTGTAAAATCGTAAGTCTTACCGTATAATATCAGATTTTGCAGCGAAAGCCACTGAAAGTCAGCTGAAGTACAATTTAAACACAATCGGCCCAGATTCCAATAATGAAAACTTGGGGTGCAACTTATAAATGAGAAAATTCCTCCAGCCCCGCACTAACTTTTCATTTACTACGAATTCACGGCCCGCGGCTCGATTTCCAAACTCTTCAGCGAACAAAATCACTTTCATTTTGAAACCTGCCATATAAATTTACTACATCAATATCATATACTTTTAGCTTACCTCCTTTAATTCATTGATCTAGGAAGGTGATCAATGAACCACTGCTGATCTCGACATAACTGAAAAAATGTCTGTGGCCGAACTTGGAACCTTTACAACAGACAATAACATTAATATTTAATATAATGAAACACTTGGAATAATGAAGCTCAGCTACTAAAGTATGGTGTTTGCTTTGTGCACTGTATTTCAGTGCGTCGGCAATGTAAAGCACTATGCACTAGTCTCCTCTATCATGACTCGCTACGTTCCTTATTGCCACGACTGACTACTTTNTCATGCTCAAGTAACTAGTAAGGTCCATGAAGCGCTGTGCATCCACCGACATTAGGTTCACAATCTCTCCAACAGTCGACTCCTTCCTGGCACTGTTCGACATCTTCAAAGCCTGACACACCAAAAAATATTTTCAATGTTACTTGTACGTACACCAATGCAAAGGCAAATCTGTTCATTGTTAAGTTCATTAAACTGTAGCCTAATTAGACAGAAATAATATTGAAACAATTTTTTACAGAAGGGTTTGTACTGTAATAATACTGAGTTTTACTACTTCTAACAAATTTTGAATTTGAAATTGCCGAACTATTTTAAGTTTATCAGAAACAATAACTTTCACAGACCTTTTAAAAAAAAAAAAATACAACGGTTGTAAGAAAAGTTGTTTTGCTAAATTATGTCAAAAATTTAAAGCAGTTTTACGAACCTATTACGTATATATAATAACTAGCTTTTGCCCGCAACTTTGACAGTGTGGGATTTGTGTTTTTGTTACAATAATTATTTAATAGGAAGTACTGTAGTCTTTAAAATAGAATACAAATTTTAAAATAGAAAGTGGAATGAAATGAAAGTACAAAAATAAGAGAATTGTAGCTGTTAAGTCTGGATTTGTTATTAGTAATCAGCAGGGTCAAAAGGTAAGTTAGACTTTTTACAATACTTTGTTGTAAACACTGTTCTTTACCATTTAAGAGGGTGCCACCAAAACAAACAAGCTAAGGGGTGAGCTTACACATGAGCACGCCACATAAAAGTGACCATGGGAAAAACAGTCCTGCCTTTAAGTCAACTCCTGCGAATTTGAGTTTGCACCTGCAATTTATATGTCATCGTGAAGCACACTTTGAGGGCAAACTGCAATCTATTGAATTCAAAATGGAGGTCATTGGGAATCAATGGAATATGCAGAACAGACTCTGTTTCGCCCTGAACCGATCCAGGTAAAATAGTGGCCTCAAACTCATCGCAAACTCATCGTAATGTAGAGCTTTGACTTGCAGCCTAGTGTCATTACAGAATTATGGTGACTTCAAATTTCTGAGCAACATAAGTGTGTCCACATGCAGTATAAGCCTATGGTATGGGAGACCCGGTGGATTTTGTGTGTTCGAAAATTCCACTGGGTAATGAACTGCTGTGTCTGTTGAGTAGTATTCTTAAAAAGCTGTAAAACATGTGTTCAAGTATTTATTTTTACAGAACTTTCACAAAATTTCAAGTTAATAGGACAATCTACTATTTTTTTCCCATATAAACTTTGAACCCCCATTTCACCCCTATAGGGGCTAAATTTTGAAAAATCCCACCTTAGTGGCTACCTACAATACATAATGAATGTTTCCTCCAAATGGCATGCTTCTAAGATCAATGGTTGAGACTGGGCGTTGATATGTCAGTCAGTAAGAAAGTCTAAATCTACCAAAAGCTACACTGTAATATTTTTGTCCATGATGGCATGAAACACTTTGCTTGCTCAGAACAAGGCCATATTATTTTCTCACGCTATTGTTAGTTGTATTTTACATTAAATATTGAATACGAGAATAATTTATGAAACTGAACTTCACAATATATGTATAATGCAATCATTTCAGCAGCATCGTCCGGCACAATCTCCACATGCGAAAATCCGGGAGCTAAGAGGGCAGCTACTGCCTCTGAACCCAGCCAATTGTACTGCAACCCAGAGCCATCTATCTACCTTCAGAAGCCCCTCCCCACATAAAGCACAGCTCTCGTTATACTCAACATGAAGTCTAATAAGGTTAGAAGTTTTATTTTCTTAATGTACATGTCAGAACCCTCATCTATTGAAATCCCAGATGTATGCAAATAAATTTAGTCCCCTGAAAAACTGTAAATAGGGAGTCCACTGTAGTAGTGTTTATAGGTGCAACTATTTTGAGCAGCGGATAATCTTGATAGATGGTTATTTACAAACACTGTGCCTTGCCATCTACAGCACGTGACGTGGGGAATTTTTTTAGCCTAAGCAACACGCAAGAATGTTTGCAATATTTGCAAATGTTTGGTTTTGAGAGGCGGTACATCATCGAGGAGTACCACAAACTTAAAACGGCACCTTGAGTGTACGCACCCTTTCAAGTGGAAGAGTTTCAAATTACAACAGTGTACTCCTAGATCTGTTGCAAAACTCTCAACACAACTTTCTGGTAGAGAAAACGTGCCTAGCAATGCCATAATTGCGAGTATTTCACAAATTTCAGATAATGATTGTGCGGCTACATGTTTATCTAGCCCTGATGTAAACAGGTCTGAACCGAAATTTCATAACGTGTATGAATTAATGGAAAAAAGTAAACCTTATCCTTCATCACATGCCCACACTGAGAAAATAAATAGTCTAATTGGAAAAATCATTTGCACAAACCTTTTACCATTTAGTATTGTAGAAAACAAAGGTAGGTTGAACACTAAAAATACATGATATGCATAATTTATATGTGCACCACATCTTACACATTTTTTTACTTCAATTTACATTATTTTTGTCTTAAAAATATGCTTAATTACTAACTAGTAAGTGGTTCCTAGATTGTTATTTATCTTAATAGTTTGACCTATCTCTGAAACAATAAAAACAAAGACAATTAAAATTTTCTTTAAGTAAATGTTTTAAAAATAAAGTTTTTAATTTTTGAAACATGAAAAAATGTAATGTTTCCTTGTCAAGGGAGTATCGATATTGGTATCAGCAATATCGGTAAGTTTGTATCAGCAATATCGGAAAAGGCTCTAAAACCATATCGGCTCACCTCTACTTCTGGGCATGTCATTTTCTTCTCAAATATGCTGTCCATTGAGTTAAATTAATATTTAGTTTTAAAATCATGTTGATTTAGAAAACATCTTCGCAAATAATAATTCCTTGTTAAAAAGTATTGCGTAACATTTTCAGACGAAACCATCTGCTCTGAAATACTAGTGATGATAGGTTCAACTATTTTGAGCGACGGATAATCTTGATAAAATTTCTACAACCGCCAGGTACACTTTATTTGCTCTGCGGCTAGGCTTGCAAGGGGTGGAAACAAGCATGCACTAACCAAGAGGAAACAGTTTTTTTTTGTTAGACAACAGTTTCCCCTCTCGAAGGCATGTAAGGGGAGGAAGAAAGTTTCGTGGTTGAGACACACAACAAGAGTGGGGGGAAGGAAGAGAGAGACACACATAGTTGCCTTAACCGCTTTCCCTCTCATCAGGTGTGTAAGGGGAGGGAGCAAGGCAGACATACACCACACCGCAGAGCAGAAATAAACGGTGGCATTTGTGACATATTTCACATCCAATTACTAGACGTATGCATACACAACCAGCTTAAAAATGATTGTTTGGGGGAAATCTTACGTGACGGGACCTAAAGATACTTTGATAGGTGCAATATCTGATAAACGATAAAAGCTGGTAGCTTTATCATTATTTAAATAGGAATTTTGATGGGGACCACTGAAAATTAACCTTGGATACGGTTTATCGGTACATGTGTTTTCGGAACATCAAGAGTCCTCTGTAATTCAAAGCAATTGATTTTGCCTGAAAATGTTACACAACACATTTTAATAGTGGGGAATTATTTTTCCACAAATGTATTCTTGTGCAATTAAAGGTAGTTTTTTTTTATAAAATTGGTGTTTAATCGTATCTGGCATAAAATCAACAAGATTTTAAAACTAAATATTGATTTCACTCAATGGACAGCATTTTTGTGAATAAAATATGCCCAAAAGCACGTACTTGACCACCCTTGTCACAAAAATTGTTTCAACATAGAGTGACTTGTATTATCAAGCATAATAGACTTGCATCTTATGAATAAACTGATATCCTTCAAGCCCTCTTCGACACATTTTGTCGTGCAATAATGCATAAGCACCGAACCTGTGCACAGCATAACTCAAGACAGGCGTTAAGTGAACAGAAATGTCAGAGGACGTGGTTTTGAATAATTAATTTTTGAAGACCGAAAAGAAAGAAATTTTAATTGCCTTATTTATTCAACTCTGTCTCAGAATCACTAACTTAAGGCAGGTCAGTAGAAAAGTTTTGTGGTTTGAGGCTGAAAACATTTTTTTACCATCGTACAAAACTTTTATGAGCCAGAACTTGTGTATTTCCGTGGCATCGGACACATTGCCAGACTCGTGTTTGTATACTCGGGCAGAGGTGAAGTTGTAAAACGTCTAAGAAATGTAGGGGAAGGTAAAAATAAGTAAAAATAAGTTTTCAATTACATGTTTTTATGTTGACAAGAGAGAGAGAGAAAAAAAATCCTTACACATCAAAAGGTCTAAAACTAATTGCGCTAAACATTTACAAGAAATATTTACATTTTCCAAATTAATGTGTACAGTTTCCTTAGTGCAACCAACATCAAGCATCAGAGATACTCGTGTACAATGAGATTATAAATGCAAACAATGAAAGTACTGTTGGAAAGGCACAAATTAATTTAGATGTATGCAAAATATTTAAAATGCTTAAATAGTCCTTAAACTAATGTAACGTTCTTTGACAATTATCAATATTACAGACATGTCTAATCAAAGAACTTGTCTCGTGCAGTAACTCACCTTCCTATATATAGTGGAGATGAGAGCAGTGCGAATGCGCATGGCCACTATAAACATCCCGTTGAAGTATTGCGCAAGGAACAATGTCTGAACAGATGATGTGATCAACATCAGAAGAGCATACAAATACCCTTTCCACAATGGTTCGTCACCCTCCACAAATGAAATCAGCAACCTATATAAATAAAAATGTTGATGGTTAAGAGCAACAACGAAATTATAAATTTCCATGTACAGGAAGCAAGATAGAAAAATTAGAAAATCAAATGTCATGAAGGTGTTAGCAGCTATTACAATCGTCCCTCAAATATATTATAAAAATTACGAGATATGGTTAATTTAACATAACATGAAAAGACAAAACTGACAAACAAATGTAGTTCAACTACAGTTTAGGTAAACCATAGGTAAAAAACAAAAATTACAGCAATTACCATCCTGCACACACAATCCATGCAGCTGTAAATTTGAAACCTACACATCATCACACCAAACATGTACACTGATCCGAAACGCCACTCTAGTACACTGTTTTTAAGAAGCCCACCTAGAAACATCGGTAACCATACATTGCTTAAGCTCACCGCACACTGGAAAATTTTCCTTACGATATCACAAATGTAGAGTCTTGCTTACTAGTGGACGTGCTCGTCCAATGGAAATATTGATGCCTACGTGCAGTTTTGCTGGCTGGTCTACTATTTGTCTGTAGTTGGANGACGTGCTCGTCCAATGGAAATATTGATGCCTACGTGCAGTTTTGCTGGCTGGTCTACTATTTGTCTGTAGTTGGAACAGTGCTATTTTCTCTACGTGTTTCTATGCTAGTTTCCAATCTCAGCCAATGAGAGCAAGAAAACATGTCGTGTGACTTTATTTACATGACAACATGATTGATTTGGTAGTGTTAATAAATGCAAAGAAGAATCATGTTTGTGTACAGATTTGAGGCTATCTGTGTACTCACCCGAATTATTTGAAAAGCACTGCCAGTTTTAGTTTGTTCCGGCTAACCATTCTCTTGTCCAGAGTTGTTTTTTTCATCTACAACTTTTATTTCCATGATCCAAAACTGAAGGAGGTGTAATTACAGCAATCTTTCTTTGCCATATAGAGTTCATTTTTTTTATTATTTTCGTGAGCTGTTAAAAATTGTTATGACTGCCGGCATTACTAGTTGACGGAGTAGCTCGCAAGGAAACTGACGCCTGCGGGAAATCCCAGCATAGAGTGCAGGATCAAACACGGGAGGGACAGTTCTTGGAGAGGCAGTTTCTTACCAGAAGTGGACTGCTGATGCAGACAAGCGTAATTTTCCATATGTCAAAGGTCTAATTCCCCGTTAATATAATAAACTTAATGTTACACAGTACCTNCAGACAAGCGTAATTTTCCATATGTCAAAGGTCTAATTCCCCGTTAATATAATAAACTTAATGTTACACAGTACCTACAACTTTCACAATGACAATAAATTAGATTTCGCATGCTCACCTGAGAATCTGGGGACTGACGAACATCAGTAAATCCTGTCCCAGCTTCAACAAAGACCAAAAAAAGAATGTGGGTCCAAAAGCCCTAAAAATTGCTGGCAAGACTGATGGTTGATGTTTCTTGCCATGCTTGCCGCTCACAAAATCTACGCTTCCAGACATCTTCCGAAATGACGCCTTGGGACTTGGGACTCTTGAACAAAAATGCATAAACATTGTATGTAGAAGATTAACATAAATAGTTAAACAATTAACCAAGAATTAAATAAATTATTAATTCCAAAAATTGGAAATTCTTACCCAAAATTGACCCAGAAAATCCTTTGAAAGCCAAAAAAAATAAAGCAATACATTTATTAAAAAATCAGAATCTCTGAAACACTGCTAGACAAGAGCATTGTAATTTAAGAACATTAAGAAGAAATACAACTGACGATAAACACATGTGGTACTGCTATTACATAGAAGATACAAATAAAACAAGTAGATATTCCAAATAATTTACAAAAGCAGAATTAGTTATACCAAGGTGGAGATTCATACAGTTGTTGATCAAGTACTGATTACAGCCTATGATAATGCAAGGTTGCTACAAGATAATAGGATCAAATTTCCCTGACTTTTCCAGGTTTTCCAGACAAAAATTTGAAAAATTTCCAGTCTTCTTAAACATTAAAAAAATTTGCAAAGAATAGTCCTACTTTATAAAATGTGATTGAAATGAAATTCATTAAAACTAGCAGTTTCTGATCATCTACGCCACAAAGAGTACAACTTTTTTAACTTGTGAGTCTATTTCTAACATAACTCAAATTATTTTTCAGTATCTACGGACAAAAATCAAATTTACGACCATTCACGGTTCCCAGGAAAATGGTCAGTAGTTTGGAGTTTATTTACCACAACGAAAACAAGAGTTCCGGAGGTGAGATATTTCTCAAGGTGCAATGCAAAGATACTTCCCAAACCATTATCTGGGAAACAACTGACAGTTACAACCTGAAGCAGTGATGCCAATAGTGGCAACACCAAACACTGTCTTCTGTGATGGGAAATCAGTTAATTCTAAGGACGTCAAACTCGATTACATGATTCTTGAATAATCGTATAATCAAGAATCTGAAGTCCAAGAATCAAAGCAATAAAAACCAATTGCTACAAATACATAACCTATCATCTCTCAAAAATGGTTTTCAAATTACTTGATTTATGACAGTAATTGAATCACTGTTGGAAAATTATTTTGTGCGTGAAAATATAAGATGTGGAAATAATCTGAAAATAAAACTGTACTGGCCATGTTCAAATTCACCACTTAGTATATTAGTATTTAGTAGCTTCAGTTCGGTTGCAATATGGCAGTTTTGTATTTTAGTAAGTTTCGTTACATACTAAAAACTAGGGGTGTGCGAGATCCCGAACTTCAGGAAAAGTTTAGGGAATTCATAACAATTTTCTCGTCGGACAGGAAATAATTTTTTCCAGATATTTTCGGGAAAAATTTATGTTCACGTCCGTAGGTTGTTCCAACTAAACAACAAGACAGGTTTCGTGCGAGAAGCTTTGTATCAACTCTTTACGTGAGCGATTATGATTTGATAAATCAAATCTTGTAGAGAAAATTTTGATACTTCCGCTTAATCACAGATTTCAAAGATTTTTACATAAGCTAAAAAAAATTTGTGTACGTCATATATTATGTAACGTTAACACTACGTATTTATTGCAAAAATTAACCAAAACTGGTTGCAAACTTGCACTATTAGGAAATTATGGTAAACTATGCGCACTGAATTTGTCTTTTATGTGAGCGACATCTATAACTTGCAAGTATAGATTGCTGGTTGATATGGGACACAAGTTTCGATATACATGACCTAAACATTCATGCAAAAATAAGCTTGTGCACGATAAATGTTTAATTCTACTCCAAATATTTAACGTATTTTATCGCATATAAGTCACCTGCGCTTATAGGTCACACCATTATTTTCAAAAAATTTTAAAAAAATAATGTTTATTGATTATATGTCGCACTCATCATTGTGGTTGTACATCCTGTACAACATGGCCTGCGCCACGGCTGATGCACGCGACCTTGGCAAAGGTTGTGTGACAGCTCTGTCCTTGCAAGCAAGCGGTGTTGCCAAGCGTAACTAAAGGCCTACAGCGCAGTCACAGTGCGCCGCAAGTTTGTTGGACGTAGTTCATTTGGAATGTACAGATATAGCGCTCGAGACGCAGCGTTGACTGCCGGAGTTTATATATTTATTGGAAAAAAGAAATAACTTATAAACATGTAATTTAATTTCAATAGATATTTTTACGAAAAAAATTTGATCAAGCTTTCTTTTTATATATTATCGTGCTTTCTTTTTATATATTATAGTGCTTTCTTTTTATATATTTCAAGTATTTCTAACAATGCATGTTAAAATAAAAACCTAACCATTATTTCTGCAGTTTATCTTGGAAAGTTTTAAATAAACGTGCAAAATATAGAAAGGCATTTGAATATTTCCGTAACATAATTCCCTTCACAATCCTTAACAGAAAAAGGAATTTTAAAAGAATCAAATTAAATAAAAGGAATCGATTCTTGCCATACGATAACTGACAATCTATTATTTTCGAAAACTTTCTGTGGAATGTACAGAGATAGCAGCATATTATCTTGGGTACCAAATGTTAGCCGTGACTTACAGGTATTTCTCTTATATCGTCTTTGTGCCGCATGTAGTGTTGTTTTGATGTTGTGGCAGTGAAGAAGTGTGACAGAGTTTCGTGATGGAAAAGCGAAGTACCTACACCGCAGGTTTCAAAATGAAAATGATTTTGTTCGCTGAAGAGTTTAGAAATTGAGCCGCGGGCCATTAATTCTGAGTAAATGAAAAGTTAGTGCGGGGCTAACGGAAGTTCATTTTTCTAACTTATAGGTTGCACCCCTAGTTTTCAATAAAGACTTTAAATAAAAAGTGTGACATATATGCGATAAAATACTGTAACTATTTTACTGAGATTTAACATAGTGTTTTTCAATATGGGTTTGGTTAAAACGATTCGTAGAACGCCAGCAAATTGCAACTTTGCTGTGATGGCAGTTGCACTACGTGATTCGAAGCATGTGTGTTCACAGACGTTAAAACTTCCACTGAAAGTTAATTCGAGTAAATTTGTGTCAATGAAAACACATTTTACTACCAAAAATGGAACGAAAAATGTCAAAAGTTTCTTAGTAGACATCATGATATTATAAAGAAAATAGCAGCAAACTGTTAACATCAAGGCAATGTTTTCAAACAAATTTAAAGTTACATTTTTGTTTTAATATGTCTAAAGTCCAATATATTTTTATTATTTAAAAAATATTATAAGGGATTTTCTTATTAAAATTGAAGCAAGTATTCTTAATAAGTGCTCCAAACCCAGAGGATTAATTTGTAGTGCAACAACTAAGTGTATAAAAATATAAAACCATACGACTTTTCTAGCACGAATATAATTTTTAGCATATACAGTCAATACTCTACGTTTATTTTTTGTTTTAATGAATAAGTCATGATAGAATATTATTCACTAGGTCTAGCAACCAATAAACTTCTTTACCTAACATAAAATATCTTTCCCCATTTTTCCAGAATTCCCGTGGGAAATTTAAGTTTCCCGCCCAAATTTTTCCCGATAAAAACTAAATACTAAAATGCCAAGTTGGTAATCATTTTGTTGACTAATTCAGGTCACGTGACCTTTTAGTAAACTAAAAGTGCCAATTCGAATACGGCCTCACTTTTAGCGTGACCTATACTTTTCTCACTCAAATAAAAAGGACTTATATAAATTAATTTGCACGTGACAGAAACTAACTTGATATTCCACTCATGGTGTGTTCACTTTTGCACTTTTTGTGCCTTCTTGTGGCTTTGATATGACGTTTCTTCGTTCACAACATCGTAAATTACGTGCACATACTTCACTGTTTGCGTTATGACTTGGTAAGGAACGAGAAGAAATTATATTTGTACTGTTGTAATATTTCCGAGCAATAAATAAAAATTGCATTATCGTAAAAGGAAACTAAGTTTCTCGACATCTTACGGCTTTGGAACGACCGTCTGGCATCTGCCTTAGTTGTTCACTAGACTACTAGCGCTGTTGGGTTATTTCCACGGCACCACTGATAGTACTCCAGCAAAGCCATGCCATTTCAAAAACATAACACCTTTGATTATAACTAGAAAAACATTTCCATGCAATCGTTTTAAAAATAAAAAATGAGCAGTGTACGTTGATAACTGGCTTACAAACAAAATGCCAAATAAAGTGACATCGAAATGCCTTTATATGTAGAGGCAATAATTGAGATGTTCTTTATTTACTAATGATAAATTTTCAATATCGTCCTTTTCTCTTGGGAAAATATATTTTCAACCCAGCTCAAAATTTCCAATCCCACCCAGCTACGTTTTGTTTAAGGTAAACACCAGCCTGTTATAGTACAATTAATCTGCAGTTATTACATATGTCTATCAGTTGCGTGTGACGAAAAGATTCCTTCTATTGTAAAACATAATGTTTGTGAGTTTTATAAATAAAGTACTTCAAAACAGTTATGGGTTTAGAATGCTTGAAATGTGCATGGTCTAAAAACAAACCCTTTCAACTCTCTTCTTTTGTTGTGTAAGGATAACATTTTATAGAAAATGTGAGCGTGAGGTTAACGACACAAAAAAAGTTTCCCTACCAAGTGTATTCGCATTTGTAAGAGAGAACCAAAAAGAAATATGTTCTCATGAAAGATGTTAAACTAAAGCACCTCCCCCCTTTTCACCAGTAAACCAAATAGAACCCCAGCTACAATAACTTACAGAGGTATTGAATTGAAGTTAGCTAATTCCAACGGACAGACGAGGCATTGAGGGCTTCCTTGTATGCGTGGTGGAAAATAATTATTTTAAAACACTTCATGGTTGACCTCTATTCTAATCTGATAATTGGATTATGGGGCACTAACAATTATATATACAGTAGGCTCTCGCACCGAAAATGTATGTACCGATAAAGTGTATCCAATGTTTTTTTTTGTGGTCTCGGAAAAACTCCTACATAAATAATGATAAAGCTAACAGCTTGTATCGTGGATCTGACGTTGCGTAGATGAAAATATATTTTGGTCCAATCACCTAAGAATTCCAGTTACTATCGTTTTTAAGCTGNTTGCGTAGATGAAAATATATTTTGGTCCAATCACCTAAGAATTCCAGTTACTATCGTTTTTAAGCTGGTTGTTTATGCAAACGTCTAGTAACTGGATGTGAATTACGTCAGG
>NQII01005666.1:132222-150794 GCA_002778355.1 Clitarchus hookeri | reverse complement strand
TTTCTCAAATTTTTTGAGTTCAATGTCATTGGGGTAAGGTTAAGGTCAACACCCAACATGGTGGCTAAATCGACAGCTCCTCTGGCAACGAAATCGATAATTAATACACTAACGTTAGCTAGGTGTTGAAAATTAAAACAAATGACAAACGAGAAAAAACAAGATGGCTGCATACGACGGAATGAGCAAAAGTGAGGGAGGTGGAGGCCTGTCGACTAATTAACCAATATACACATTGGTGGCGGGTCGAACGAGTGTGAGTAATCAACCAATAAAAAACACTTTTAGGGAGTGAAGCGAGCACAAATAATCAACCAATAAGAAACATTGGTAGAGGGATTGGAGGAGAACTGACTAATTAACCAATGAGAAACATTGGCGAGGGTCAGTCGTCTGTTTTTTCAATAAACTTTTTAATAATAATTTTTAAATATTTTTTTTGTAAATTTTAGGAAGTTTATAATTATTTTAATACTTTGGAGAATTTTGTGATTATTGGGTTTAAGGTCATACAAGGTCACAGGGCCAAAGTCAAACATCAAGTTCAAGGTCACTTGGATTCAATATGGTGGTTGGGTGACATCGTATCATGGTGGCTGATCGGTTCCAGTCCCCGGTTCTCTCTAAGCCATAACATTCGAAATTTTAATTTTTAAAAAATTTTTAAAATAAAATTTTTATTCAAGTTGTATTTTTGTAATTATTTTTAGCAGGTTTCATAATTTTGGGGGAATTTTTAAAACAATTTTGCAAAATTTTTTGGTTCAAAATTCAACTAAGGTCAAGGTCTTGGGTCAAGGCCAAGATCATCTGGATCCAATGTGGCAGTTTTGTTACACCAATGTAATTTTTACCTAGGTTAAAAAATTTGTCTCATATTGTAAAATTTTTTTTGTGATTTTTAAATTTTTTTTGGTTTCAAGGTTATTCAAGGCCAAGGTCATCAACATCTAACATGGTTGACGAGATGGACACTGGCTGACTCTGCGAGGGCCGGTCGTGTCGGGAGCTTAGTCGATCCACTTACCATCGAACCCCGAACCTCCTACGTGTTCATATTTAATTTTAATTTTTTTGAAGTTTTTTAATTTCTTATAAATTTTCTAAAGTTTTTATAATTTTTTGAGATTGTTTGGAAATATTTTGGGCACAAGGTCAGTTAAGGTAACGATCATAGGGTCAAGGTCAGTTAAGGTAACGATCATAGGGTCAAGGTCACCGACATCCAAGATTGCGGTTGGGTGACGTCACAACATGGTGGCCGGCGCCGGACCCCCAGCCCCTTGCGCCCGAATGCCCTTAATCTTCTACTAGCGTCCTTTTCGATACACTACTTCGGATCAACTTACTACACTAGGGATGGGGTGTTGCATATGCAAAGACGCGCTTATAGTAATACCTGCATGGAGTAGGAGAGAACTAGAAATGAAAACTGAAGAGATCCTGAGTGGGACACGTGGAAGCCTGGAGTGTAAAAGTGAAACTTAACTTTTCAGCAGAAACGACGAATGCAAGGCTAAATGAAAGGGAGCCTACAAATGGTTGCAAGAGTATGGTTCATGTAACAGTATCAGTTCCTTGACTTATGTGAACCGAAATACTTAAAGATAACATAACAGACCAACTGTGAATGTCACGTGAGGATTACTGATTAATGAATGTGTCACTTTAAGTACATAAGATTATTATTCAGTTTTACTTTCTCCCTCCCTTTCCCCCCTCATCCATTTTGTGTAACACCCTTTCGTCGGCAATAATGTGAACATTCAGCAAAAAGTGGATAAGTTCAAAATAATTAATTAATTTTCTGAAAAAGTAATAAATGTTTCTCAGTGGAACTGATAGCCAAGATTGCTTGGATATCTACCAACGTATAACAAAATTATTGTGTTTTTTCATGCCTACTATCAACACGAGGGCCAGTTTTACTAATTTTCTGAATGATTTACTTTTTGTACTGATCTGATTTTTCTAATCATCCTCTCAATCAGTAAGTAGACTTGAGAACCAGTTAAAACATTACCTATAATAAATGCGATATGTGACCTTGCTCCTGCCGATTCATAACTACATATAACGATGCGACTTCGTGTCTTCCCGACAGGTGGCACGAAAGCTCGGTAGTTTTGTGTTCACTAGCTCCACGTTGCTTTAAGGGGGTAGTATCCACTCCGTCTTCGAATTTTCTTACAAATCTTCGTCATGAAAATGTATGACCAGAAATAAAAAAATCAAAGCTGGACATGACATAGAGGACTACTTAACGAATTTTGGGAAATTTGAAGGGTTTCAATTATACCCGTATTTTCCCAAGTGGGACTTAAATTATTAAATAATTAGGTAATGTTTAGATTACGGTTACAGATGTGAAACTAATCACGTAAGAAAAATATGCTGGATTTCCGAAATAACTGTTAAAATGTTCCCCATGACTTGACTAGCTTGGTTCTTTTTTTTAATATCGACTCCGAAAATTAAGTTATGGAGGGAAATACGTAAATCCAAGATGGCAAGGGTACTCCCGCCTTAACGTTCCTTCACTTCCTCCTCTCGTACGATTCTAGTGCGAAGATGGCGTTTGCCGCGCATGCCCGCAAGCGGCGGTCGTTGCAAAGGAAGCCGTGCTTGGCGTGTGCTGTACATCTCCGCGACCAGCATCTCCGTCACCTGGTTGCTCGCAGTCGGCGCGCAGCAGCGGTTTCTCAGTGCTGTAGTTCTGCCCGTGCTCGTACTGCGTGCGAAGTTAACAGTCCCGCCTCTTGCCCTTGCGAACGGTCGGTGGACGACAACGAGGAACTCCAGTTTGAGGCGTCATGGCGGTCCCGTTGGGCAAGCACACGTGTGTGTTCACGCCTGCCGCAAACAGGCGAAGACTTCCCGACACGTCGTCGAGATAAAATAGCGTGTCGCCTCGCAAGTTGCTAGCAGGAAAAATAACGACACAGTATCTGCGAACGCTGCCGACCGGTGAGTAGATCTCCACTGTAAAACGTCTTGTTTGAAAAAGTTTTCAATATTTTTAGTCGTGTCGGCAATTGAATAACATTAGTTTCTTATTTGTTGTATAAAGTGTATTCCGACGATAATTTTTAGGCATGAAAACTCCCGTACAGTAGCTTTAAATGTAGTACAGGGACTTAACAGATTAGGAACACACTTCTGTCGTGACTATTTCGCTATCAAATGAGAGAGCCATCTTTGAAAGCTCCACAGAAGCGTTATGTCAAGTACTGCGTTATCGTTGAGTCTATAGTTTTTTTTTAGTCGAGTTTAATCCCCCCCCCCTCTTTTTTTCCCAGTGTATTGCGTATAAATTCGACGAGAGGTCTAATTCTGTGTCGCTCTTAGCATTCCCACGGGAAATACCTCCCACCAGGCATCGAGCAAGACTATTCTAAAACCGACTTTACACGGGTGTTGTTCGTATCAACTCTTGCACACAAGACGTTAAACTTACGTATAGTCTTGCGACTAAGTTTATGCATTTAAATCTCCATATCTAAAGATTATATAAAAAAAAACGCTTAAGCCATTGTCACTATAAAAAACGTGCGTTTCGGAGGCGGAAAATTAAAATGAGTACATCCGTCCGAGATTTTAGTCTAACCGTACCGTAAATCGGGGTTACTTGGCACTAGCAGGGGTAACTTTGCACCCTTCAGAAATTATATTTTGGTGCCCTTGGGAAAGACCAGCGAAATGCGGGTGGGTATTTTAAAATTCGAATGTTATTTACCCGGTTTGAATTTGCTGTTACTTCAACAAATAACGCAAAAAAGAAAACCCATTTTGAGTGCAGGTAGAAAGTAACCTCGTTTTACGATTTGACTCTAATTCATGCGTGTATTTTCCTCTGTTTTATTATCATAGTTTGAAGTATTTCACACAGAAAAAAGTATAACGTTGCTGCGACAGAAAAAAATGCTATTGAGGCATTTCTTTAAACGTTAATGTTGTAGTAAAATTACTTATGTTGTGTCAAAGTTAATAATGTTAACCACTTACAAAGTCTTATTTATACTATAATGCTAATACACTGTGTAAGTGTTATTGTTAATAAAGCCTTTAAGTAATTTTGCCGCAATAAAATGATGTATTACGCTAATAATAACAGGAAGAACAAAATGGTTAGTGTTACTGCGACATTAAAGTAAGGCCCAACCAACACAAGTTTACACTGACTTGGCGTTGTAAAATGGCGGACAGTAGTGCACAGCGATCACCTCGTAAAGTGAAACCACTATATTTAAATTGTAAATAATAGTTTGAGAACTAAATACAGCTCAGACCAGCTGTCAAGCCCTGCGAAGCAATTTGCGCGTGAAAATTATGCATATACTTATAGAGCATAAATTATTTTCATGTAACGAAAGAGAACTACAGCTTGTCGTAATTTTGTTTTTAATAACCACGATATGAGGTTAAGTTAGACATGTTGAGATAGCGCGGTTGGTAGAACGTCGGAGGCCGTAAAGTGGGAAATGTCAAGCAATAAAGGTGCGGGTTCGAGTCCTCTCCCATCCGTAATTTTTTTTTTATAATATTAATTTTTCTGACAAAATAATAGTACTTTATTTATTTTACATAGGAAATTTTTTTTAAGGAAGTTAAATTCAAAGAAATTAAATGTTAATATCAGTTCAACGCGAGATTTGTTTTGCCGCAACATAAACGCCACCTTAATGTTTACAGAACAGTAAGGAGGTAATTTTATTACAATAGTAAGTAATGTCACATTAAAATATTAATAGCGTAACATTATATTACCTTTTATAGCAACATTAGTTACTGACGGCTCACAGATAACATAAAAATTACTGCTGTAGGAACATTAATAGTGTTACCACATTGGATTTTCTTCTGTGCACGTTACGTACATAAGGAGGCATTTAAGTGTGTTTGACTTACTCTCGGTAGTTTTTTTGTAAGTTTAATTATCTGTCCGAATGTGTCAGACAGGAGACGTACAAGCTGGCTATTTAAAATCCATTTATGTTATGGCTCAGTCCCGCACGCCATTGAATTACTGGTTTATAGCTTATTTCAATTGTTTTGGATCACTTACTTTGAAACTACAGCTATAACTCTCTGGCAGTGTACATTACGCTTTAGGACAAATTACGAACTTTTGTCAAGTAATTATGCCCTAATTAGAGTAGCATAATTTTTAAATTATCAATGGATACTTCCTGTTTAATAAAACAAGATCACGTGCGGGTAAAATTTGGCAACTGCACTGGAGAGTATTTCTGAAATGTAAATGCCCTATAACAAGAAACATTCAGTTATTTCATTTAAAATAAAACTATGGCACATAAATGGAAAATTCAACATGGTGGGTGAGACCATAGTCTTAAGCTTCAATTTGCTGCAGAGTTATTTTTTGTTTGTCCTCGAACCGCCTTCGGTTTTTCTTTGCCACATGCAGTTACACTATATAAAAATCGTGCTGTTCGTTTTAAATAATCGGTTATGACAATACAGGTAGAAGAGTTAACGTATTTTGATCCCATTGAATGTTATTTATTGCAAGCTTTCGCATGAGAATTTTGTGATGGGAACGAATAACGGTAAAAAAAATGTTGTTCCTCACATTAATTATACTCGTAAATACTGATTCTCTACTAGTGAATGACTTATGGTTGCTTGTTTCCTTTTGAGGGGCCGCTAAGATGCAGCGGCTAGAACGCCCGCCTCCCACCAAGGCGAACCTGGTTCGATTCCCGGCAGTTGTCGCTCCCGGATTTTTGCATGGGGGGGGGGAGGTCGTGCCGAACGATGTCGTTGGTCGGCTGGTTTTCTCGGGGATCTCCCGTTTTCCCCCGATCTTGCATTCCGACCCTGCTCCAGACTCGCCTCGCTTCATCCTCATCGTATCTTAAGATCCCGATGTTAAAAGCTGCCCAGATATCTTCACTCCACTCGTTTCGCTTGGAGTTTCTCATGGAGAATTTACTGTCTTTTGCTTTGTGCGATGAACCGTGCGACGTAAACTATAGGTTGTTCACGGTAAAGTGAGCACTTTTGAGGTTCTAGTTACTTTTTCCTTTGTCATTTATTATCCTTTAACTGCCTTTTTAAAATAAATATTGCCATTCAAGTAATAAACACAGTGTGCATATTCCACCGCGCTCTGAAGTTTAATGTCCAAGGCTAAAATAAAATATATTTATTGACTACTGTTCCGTATGAGAGGGCTTTCAAAAGCGCTCACTTTACAGCGAATTACCTATACAAACCCATCACTAATCACGCCTGCCAATTTTCATATCTAGTCTTAGCTAGTTCTATACGCCGGTTCATTTTAGAGTACACTGCAACACAGTACTAATTTGGCATTCGTATTTTGCATAAGTGTTTCTTTTCCCCGTAGTATCTATTGTTTCAAGGAGATTACCGGAATTCTCTAATAGCGACGTTACATTTTACTGGTTGTTATGAATATTTTTTCCATCGAAATTTATTGAGAGCTATATAATATTTGTCAACATCTGAAAACATGTTTATAGTTTTAAGTCCTGCATCATTTTAATCGTGACACATTTACGTGCTAATAGTTCAAGTATGCGATTTCTGTAGACAAAGAAAAAAGCTCAAATGTTATAGTGGCATTTTCGATTTTCACGTGGTAAGATTCTTTGTCTTTGGCGAGTGGTGTATGGCGGATGTCTCACCGCGCGCGCGCGCGCACACACACACACACGTACTAAAGGCCGCGTGTGTAAACACGACGTGCTAGGTTGGCAAACNACTGACTTGGCGTTGTAAAATGGCGGACAGTAGTGCACAGCGATCACCTCGTAAAGTGAAACCACTATATTTAAATAGTAAATAATAGTTTGAGAACTAAATATAGCTCAGACCAGCTGTCAAGCCTTGCAAAGCAATTTGCGCGTGAAAATTATGCATATACTTATAGAGCATAAATTATTTTCATGTAACGAAAGAGAACTACAGCTTGTCGTAATTTTGTTTTTAATAACCACGATATGAGGTTAAGTTAGACATGTTGAGATAGCGCGGTTGGTAGAACGTCGGAGGCCGTAAAGTGGGAAATGTCAAGCAATAAAGGTGCGGGTTCGAGTCCTCTCCCATCCGTAATTTTTTTTTATAATATTAATTTTTCTGACAAAATAATAGTACTTTATTTATTTTACATAGGAAATTTTTTTTTTAAGGAAGTTAAATTCAAAGAAATTAAATGTTAATATCAGTTCAACACGAGATTTGTTTTGCCGCAACATAAACGTCACCTTAATGTTTACAGAACAGTAAGGAGGTAATGTTATTACAATAGCACGTAATGCCACATTAAAACATTATTAGCGTAACATTATATTACCTTTTATAGCAACCTTAGTTACTGACGTCTCACAGATAACATAAAAATTACTGCTGTAGGAACATTAATAGTGTTGCCACATTGGATTTTCTTCTGTGCACGTTACGTACATAGGGAGGCATTTAAGTGTGTTTGACTTAATCTCGGTAATGGAGTTTTTTTGTAAGTTTAATTATCTGTCCGAATGTGTCAGACAGGAGACGTACAAGCTGGCTATTTAAAATCCATTTATGTTATGGCTCAGTCCCGCACGCCATTGAATTACTGGTTTATAGCTTATTTCAGTTGTTTTTAATCCCCTACTTTGAAACTACAGCTATAACTCTCTGGCAGTATACATTACGCTCTAGTACAAATTACGAACTTTTGTAAAGTAATTATGACCTAATTAGTGTAGCATAATTTTTAAATCATCAATGGATACTTCCTGTTTAATAAAACAAGATCACGTGCGGGTAAAATTTGGCAACTGCATTTGGAGAGCATTTCTGAAATGTAAAATGCCCTATAACAAGAAAAATTCTGTTATTTATTTTAAAATAAAACTACTGCACATAAATGGAAAATTCAACATGGTGGGTGAGACCCTAGTCTTAAGCTTCAATTTGCTGCAGAGTTATTTTTTGTTTGTCCTCGAACCGCCTTCGGTTTTTCTTTGACACATGCAGTTACACTATATAAAATTCGTGCTGTTCGTTTTAAATAATCGGTTATGACAATACAGGTAGAAGAGTTAACGTATTTTGATCCCATTGAATGTTATTTATTGCAAGCTTTCGCATGAGAATTTTGTGATGGGAACGAATAACGGTAAAAAAAATGTTGTTGCTCACATTAATTATACTCGTAAATACTGATTCTCTACTAGTGAATGACTTATGGTTGCTTGTTTCCTTTTGAGGGGCCGCGGTGATGCAGCGGCTAGAACGCCCGCCTCCCACCAAGGCGAACCTGGTTCGATTCCCGGCAGTTGTCGCTCCCGGATTTTTGCATGGGGGGGGGGAGGTCGTGCCGAACGATGTCGTTGGTCGGCTGGTTTTCTCGGGGATCTCCCGTTTTCCCCCGATCTTGCATTCCGACCCTGCTCCAGACTCGCCTCGCTTCATCCTCATCGTCTCTTAAGATCCCGATGTTAAAAGCTGCCCAGATATCTTCACTCCACTCGTTTCGCTTGGAGTTTCTCATGGAGAATTTACTGTCTTTTGCTTTGTGCGATGAACCGTGCGACGTAAACTATAGGTTGTTCACGGTAAAGTGAGCACTTTTGAGGTTCTAGTTACTTTTTCCTTTGTCATTTATTATCCTTTAACTGCCTTTTTAAAATAAATATTGCCATTCAAGTAATAAACACAGTGTGCATATTCCACCGCGCTCTGAAGTTTAATGTCCAAGGCTAAAATAAAATATATTTATTGACTACTGTTCCGTATGAGAGGGCTTTCAAAAGCGCTCACTTTACAGCGAATTACCTATACAAACCCATCACTAATCACGCCTGCCAATTTTCATATCTAGTCTTAGCTAGTTCTATACGCCTGTTCATTTTAGAGTACACTGCAACACAGTACTAATTTGGCATTCGTATTTTGCATAAGTGTTTCTTTTCCCCGTAGTATCTATTGTTTCAAGGAGATTACCGGAAATTGCTAATAGCGACGTTACATTTTACTGGTTGTTATGAATATTTTTTCCATCGAAATTTATTGAGAGCTATATAATATTTGTCAACATCTGAAAACATGTTTATAGTTTTAAGTCCTGCATCATTTTAATCGTGACACATTTACGTGCTAATAGTTNGTATCATTTTAATCGTGACACATTTACGTGCTAATAGTTCAAGTATGCGATTTCTGTAGAAAAAGAAAATAGCTCAAATGTTATAGTGGCATTTTCGATTTTCACGTGGTAAGATTCTTTGTCTTTGGTGAGTGGTGTATGGCGGATGTCTCACCGCGCGCGCGCGCGCGCGCGCACACACACACACACGTACTAAAGGCCGCGTGTGTAAACACGACGTGCTAGGTTGGCAAACNGCGCGCGCGCGCGCGCACACACACACACACGTACTAAAGGCCGCGTGTGTAAACACGACGTGCTAGGTTGGCAAACAATAGGCTGTAAAACATGCCAGCGCAACTAGCGAAGGAGATAAAAGGTTTATGAGAGATACCCATCGCCTACCTACTGTCCCTGGATCAAGTTGATGTTTCTTCCTCCCCAGCGAAGCAAGGCTGCTACAACAAGTGTGCCAACCTAAAGANCTGTCCCTGGATCAAGTTGATGTTTCTTCCTCCCCAGCGAAGCAAGGCTGCTACAACAAGTGTGCCAACCTAAAGACCAGCAAGTCAGCTACATGCATTCGGAAATTTGGCTGCAAATAAAAATAAGCTATGCTCCAAACGTGAAGAAACTGNACAGCAAGTCAGCTACATGCATTCGGAAATTTGGCTGCAAATAAAAATAAGCTATGCTCCAAACGTGAAGAAACTACATGCTACTGTTTATAATGCAATAATCATTTATGTTACTAATGTAAATGCTCAACTTGTTTATAGTTATGCATTATTAATTAGACACTTCAAAGAAGATAAGTATGTAGGGCTTAAGAGGACGTGGTATGTATATATATACACTAGACACATTAATAAAAATCTACAGTATGTTCAAAGCTAATATAAAAAAANAGGACGTGGTATGTATATATATACACTAGACACATTAATAAAAATCTACAGTATGTTCAAAGCTAATATAAAAAAAATTAGATTAAGATACGGCAATCCTAGACAATATTTTTCGCTAACTTTGTGAATAAGTATTCTGCCAACATGATGCATTACCGTCGAACTATTTATTACACCGTAAATTTGTACGTTTTATTTGCTGCGTATGATATCGCATTAGAGGAATGTCTCATCCTATTAAAATATTTGGTCACAAAGTAGGCATAAATTGTTATTTAGGATTGCCCTATCTTTATATTTCTTNGCTCATCCTATTAAAATATTTGGTCACAAAGTAGGCATAAATTGTTATTTAGGATTGCCCTATCTTTATATTTCTTTATCGGCTTTCAGAAACCTGTAAATTTACTTAACTTTTTCAGCTTGTATTTATGTGCAAAGCCCTCTTAACGTCTCGTCGACAGTGAGATCATTAGGGACACTCGCTCCAGTAATCTCTGGTTCGTGGTTGCTCGAAGAAGCAGGAACTAGGACAACGCCCTCTTAACGTCTCGTAGACAGTGAGATCATTAGGGACTGAGCGAGGTCATTAGAGACCAAGCAAGTTGCTCGAAGAAGCAGGAACTAGGACAACGCCCTCTTAACGTCTCGTCGACAGTGAGATCATTAGGAACTGAGCGAGGTCATTAGAGACCAAGCAAGTTGCTCGAAGAAGCAGGAACCAGGACAACGCCCTCTTAACGTCTCGTCAACAGTGAGGTCATTAGGAACTGAGCGAGGTCATTAGAGACCAAGCAANTGAGAGGCGGTCACGTGGTGACTCAGCGCCATCTTCCATCTCGCCGAACAAGGACGGGCTGTTTTATTGCCACGCAGAAAATACGAAGCTTGCCTGGAAACTCAATCTGGCGGATTTTGTGCAAGTACGGACGCAGTATTAGATTGGAAGAGTAACATAAATGCGCTGTTTACTGCCCCAAAGCAATCAAATGCTGATGGAAGAACAGCACGATTGAATTAAATCGGCAGGAGGAATCGGCGGCTGTGCGACAATTCCAGCCACTGGCAATAACAGCCAGGAAAAAAAAAGTGTGACAATTCCGACTTCGAACACCTAAATTAACCTGAAGATGTACGTCGGTATCAATGAAAAGATTCAGAGAAGCATCGGAAACTACGAAAGTACAGGTCCTAGCAGTTCATTATCTGGCAAACTCCGCGCCAGAGGTAGTTAAGGCCCCTGCCTACCTGGCGTTTGAACTGCGTTACAGAGTGTTAGTAATTCACGTTTTCCTGCGAAACTAGTAAACGTGCGTCCAATGTGCTGATCTACGAAAAGAACACACACTTCAGACGAGGGCTGTTGAGGTCTTTCAAGACGTCACGCACATTAGAAACACCATTTCTGAGTACTCAAAAATTGCTAAACAACTGCTTTTTCGAAGCGTTTATCTCTAAATATACGCATCAGATCCATACAAAAGTACTCAAGGGTCATGCACCACAGAAAAAATGTTTTAAAATACCCTAAACATGAGAAATGTTATATTCGATTATATTTCCGCACAAATAAACTGTGTCTGGAATGTATTTAAGGAGTATATTTTATAATACGCTAGTAATACTCTCGCTTTAACGTTACTACGAAGTGACTGATTCGGCCACGGTTCAGTGCTGCTATCTCGTGATGCTCAAAGAACTAGTACCACCTGAAATCTTTTATCCATAGAAAGAAGTAAATTTATTTTAACACTTACATTCGAAAATTTATTAAGAAATAAATTTCACTTATAGTTAGGAATTCACTAAAATAAAAACATTTGTGACAACAAATTCAGTAATAACGGGGAAAAATATATTGTAACTAGCAGATCATTGATTTGAGAACACAGACCGCTGCGTTGTCAGACGGGCGTCTTTGCACAAAGATATCAGTACACATGCCTGCAGAATACCACAAAAAGACTCTTACGAGTAACCATCGTTACAGCCCTCTTCATAAAGACAATCAAGTTTACTGTTTTTAAGCAAGCTCAAGTTAAAGAATAGGGCCCCTGGCAAGTCACTAAGTGCTTACTGGCCAGCGAAGCAATTTGTTGGCGTGTGTGATCGGTGTTGACGGTAGAAGGGTGCACAGGCGTGCGCAGCCATAATCATCAGGGCGTGCACGAAGTTAAAGAATTGCTGGTGGCCACATAAAATTCGGGGTCAGAGGGTTTTTACCACGTGAAATTGTTTGATTTTAAGGTTAAAAATAGTGACAATTACGCAAAAGTTGTGCTGAAATGGGATATTATAATACCACATTTCGCATTATTTCCTAAAGATTTAATGGCAAACTAGATTGTGAAATACTAATTTGTATACCCTTTAAAAAGTGAAATGAATCAGTCATTTAATTAATACAACTAAAATTAATATTTGCTTGTATTCTTCAGAATGTCTCCTACAGACGGGAGTGCTCTTAGGAATGCTGGAATTCCAGAATAATAAACAAATCTCAAAGACCACAGTTTATAGATTAATAAATATGCTGATCATTAGGGTGTGCTTGGCAAACCCTGCACACTCAGTGTGCGTGCATATGCACGGTATACGACCTAGAGCTAGGCCACATGTAGCCTAATTCGGCTGCGGTTTGCAACACCGTGCTCGTGTGCGGAAGTGTCGGGAAGTGTACGTAATTGTCGGGAAGTGTCGGNATTCGGCTGCGGTTTGCAACACCGTGCTCGTGTGCGGAAGTGTCGGGAAGTGTACGTAATTGTCGGGAAGTGTCGGTAAGTGTACCTAAGTGTGGGGAAGTGTACGTAAGTGTCGGTAAGTGTACCTAAGTGTGGGGAAGTGTACGCAAGTGTGGGGAAGTGTACGTAAGTGTCGGGAAGTGTACGTAAGTGTGGGGAAGTGTACGCAAGTGTCAGGAAGTATCGGGAAGTGTACGTAAGTGTCGGGAAGTGTACGTAAGTGTCGGGAAGTGTACGTAAGTGTCGGGAAGTGTACGTAAGTGTCGGAAAGTGTCGGGAAGGCGTCATTCCTTTGTGTGCTTGCGCCAGTGTGGACGACGGTACGCCCCAGGATGTCGCAATTGAACTGGTTTTGTGCACCGCTCCAAGTTGAACATTTGTTACTACGGACTCTTATTACGACGCTCGAAACCGATTCTGCGTCCATAACTTGTTTTGCTTTGGTCACGCACGCACAACCTTCGCAGCAGTTTTCATCGAGAAAAGATTTGCTGCGTTTTATAATACAACAGTAACCAGTTCTCGTTTTGTTTCTGCATCTTATGCGCGAGTGAGGTCGTGAGACAATCACAAAATAGTAAATCACCCCGAATTGACATTTTTCCCATTGGGCAACCTCATGCAAGCATTGTCTAGCGATGGAAGCCATATACAGGTAAACGTTTGTTTAATATTTACTAGTCATTTAATTGGCGTTTCGGTACTGTATATAGTATCAATAAGCATGTTATATCAAAATATGAAGGTACAGTCAAAGGTAATTAAATATATGGATCTATGATAACATGTCAACTTTAGTTTTACTTTACAGACTTCAGTTACACAGCAGTAGTTGTGAATCATGTCGATAGATAACTGAAGGAATGTTGGTCTACTCTAGTAGAAACATGAAATAAAAATGCTGAAACTTTAGATTCACTTTAACAGAAATAAATGTATGACACAGGCCTGCATTTATGGACGTTAAGTTGGGCATTGAAGGAAAATACGTATTGTTTCGTGGGACGCCTGAGGGGCGTATCTTAGTTCGTGAGGGATGGAGATGAAAAAAAAAAAAACTAAATGTGATTTCTTATTAATTAACAAAGCTATTATTTACACCATTCAATTATCTATCTCCACNAAACATGAAATAAAAATGCTGAAACTTTAGATTCACTTTAACAGAAATAAATGTATGACACAGGCCTGCATTTATGTACGTTAAGTTGGGCATTGAAGGAAAATACGTATTGTTTCGTGGGACGCCTGAGGGGCGTATCTTAGTTCGTGAGGGATGGAGATGAAAAAAAAAAACTAAATGTGATTTCTTATTAATTAACAAAGCTATTATTTACACCATTCAATTATCTATCTCCACNGAAAAAAAAAAACTAAATGTGATTTCTTATTAATTAACAAAGCTATTATTTACACCATTCAATTATCTATCTCCACTCTTACTCTCTTTATTTGTTAGTGAGCGAAATATTTAATGTATATTTCAACTCTAATTAACCTCCTTTATGTCTCTGTTTAGTTATTGCCAATTAACTCATACACATCATTAACACGTATTCAGTCTATATGTTGCCACCATTTGTAATATATTTCACTCACACATATAGTCCGATAGTCCAGCCTGCCAGCCGCACTCTTCACTGTCGCAGATTTCAATTCCGCTGGCCACTTCTCTCGCTGCTCGGAGGCCTGTCACACTTTTATATCGTCCGCCCTTACCATTCAAAACAATCCTTTGACTTGCTGCCGCCGCTGTCATAACTGCTGCCCAGCACTTCCCCTCGCTCGCGCGAGATGCGAAGCAGCAACAATGGGGATTTTTCCTGGAAAATAAATTACACTTTTATTGATGCCATAAAAATAATTACCGTACTACCATGCAAAATAATATTCCTGTGCGCTCTTTATTTTTCAAATTATCGCGCTTTCAAAATGTAACATTTTCAAACTCTTTTGTAAACAATCAAAACGGTTTGCTATTGGCTAACGTGCGTGTGACGTAGTTGTACATGTTTTGGTCTCGCCATCTTAATGTCAGCATGCGTCCGAACGTATTTTCGGTCGGCTGCTCTGAATCNGTGCGTCTGACGTAGTTGTACATGTTTTGGTCTCGCCATCTTAATGTCAGCATGCGTCCGAACGTATTTTCGGTCGGTTGCTCTGAATTCCAGAGACGTTTTGAAAAGGGATGGAATTGTTTTTGGAAACATATGTTTCTTGCAAAATTTCCTGATACTTTTAACATGATTTTCCTTTAATTGTCGGCGCCTTCGTAGATGTTTGAAATGTAGTCGGCGTTTCAAAACACCATTTTAGTACAGCAATAGACAATGAATTTAAACTTGGAGGTATATATTTTATTCAAAAATTTTACTCTTACGAATAACCACTTTCCTTTTATGCTCATGTCGTTATGCTTAATTTAAATATTTTCCTGCGAAGAAGTACCTTACAATCTCAAAAATACATGAAGCGTTTTGTGTGCACATTTGACGAACATTCTATTTCCCAACGCATAAAAATTAGTATTTTCATTTTGGAATCCCAGTTTTTTTTAATTAACCCTAAAAACTAATGGTAAGATTGGGCCTCTACAGATTAAATTAGCATGACACGAGTTTTATTAAAGAAATAATATGAACGTAGGCCTATGCAACGGGCATAAACATAAGCATATTACCTCAAAATTATGAAGCAATTTTCAACGATAAAATTTTTTTAGTATTTATGTAGGACGTTTTCGTATTTTAATAACAAAGTGCTAAAAAAAAACATACTTGTTATATAGCGTAAACCACAAGTTTTTATGAAACATGAAGGCAATTTCTCGTTCGCCTTACAAGCACTGCCTTTAAAATAAACATAACCGTGTTACGGATTAGGTCGGTGCGATCACGCAAAGAAAACACATTTACTTAATGCTGAAATGATTTTCTCGCACACATGTACTTTTGTCGCAAATTTGACCTGTGTTTTTCACGATTCTTAACTACGTTTATGCACGTTTCACGCTTTAAACTATTCGTAAGGTATCTTATCACGAGTACATTTCGTTGTATTTTTTGCTTAGGGGAACTATTAAGCACTCGCTGGTGCTCGACGGCACAGCAATAACTTTAAAAATCCTCCGAAACAACGAAGTATAATAAAAAACATTCCAAAATGCCCACGTTACCCGCTAAGGCACATTTGCATGTAAACAAACAAGGAAGTCCGACATGCACATCGACGTTGCAGGCACGTCAACATGGCGGCGATCTTTCCACGTGAGGACTAACTAACAGCACGCAGAGAGCAGACCTGCGCGTGAAGTCGGCTGTCGGGGAATGCGTGCACCGAGCGATGTCTCCAGGNCCGCCGGTAGAGTGCCCGGGCCGTCACAAATAAACGGCGCGTTCGGGAAGAGCCGGCCCTGAACCCCCTCACAGCGGGAGGGCCCTGTGACGTCACACAGCACCGCGTGTGAGAGGCGTGCGGGTGTGACGTCACAGAGCAGATGAGCGCGCAGAGGCGAGGCGAAGCGGCGCGCCGGTTCCTTCGAGGTGGGCGAAAACCATTCACCGCGCGGGGAACGGGGTTGTGTGCTCGGCGATTGCCAGCTGCTGCTGCAAAATGCTTCCTATTGGCTGGGCTGCCGCGTGAAGTCAGCAGGCGATGATTGGNCGGCGATTGCCAGCTGCTGCTGCAAAATGCTTCCTATTGGCTGGGCTGCCGCGTGAAGTCAGCAGGCGATGATTGGCGCACTGCGTTTCTACATGTTGCTGACCAGCCAGTGGCGTAAGCAGACATTTTTTTTAGGTTTTTTTTTTATTGATAAAGCAGCGACTATAAAAATTTTTTTGATCTGAAGAACAGTAAAAATAAATAAATGGCGCGTGGGGAGTGCACCCAGGGCAAAAGCGACACCCTCCGAGTGACGGTCTTTCCAGCTGGGACCCGTGGGTGACCGTCATCCCCGGGCGTGACAGGAAATGAAACCCTAGAATGGAGCGGCGCNNGGAGTACCCCGAGAAAAACCCGCCGGCAAGCGGCATCGTCCACCACGATTCCCACATGCGAAAATTCCGGGAGTGAACCCGCCGGGGATCGAGCCCGGATCGCCGTGGTGGGAGGCGAGCGCCCTGGACACTACGCCACCGCTGTCCCCTGAAGAACAGTAGATGTAGACACGGGTATTTTTCATTTTACTTACGTTACTGTCTTATTATACTGTTTTATTTACTATTTTTTTTTTTTACTAATAACCAACAATATATTTTATTTTTTTTAATGTATCCTCTATATATCGGGGAAGTAGGGGGGGGGGTTTAATACGGACCTCCCCTCCCCCCGCGGTATTAGCCCCTGTAATCAGCGACGCCATTTTGCTGGCGCGAAAGGCTGGAGTTCGATGTTTAAACAGCTGTTTATCCAGTGTATCCTCACCTACTACCTGTTGTGGTTGCCTACCGCACAGTGAAGTGTGAAATGCGTGCCGGCCGAGAAACGCAGGATACCGAAACCATTAGTTTTTTGGCGCCATAACTCGTTAACTTGCTAACGCTCTCTTTGCTTACACGTGNTAGCGCGCGCGCCGCGCGCGTCGCGGTGACGTCATCGGCTGCCGCGGGTAGGGGGTAGCGCGCACCCTGCTCCCTGTTCCCTTGCCAGGCGCCAGGTGTGCCAGAACCGGCATTTATATACTACTCACGTGCCGGACGATGCCGCTGCCTGGCAGATTTTCTCGCGGATCTCCCGTTTCCCCCCGCCCCTTCGTTTCGGCTCTTGCTCCACTCTCACCTCACTTCACCCTCGTCGGCTCTCAAGACCTCGATGTTAAGAGCCGCCCAAATCTCTTCACTCACTCACTCACTCACTTTACAGGGCAGATCGTGCACGCAAGCGAAATGGACTGCGCCGAAAACGAGGACGGGATTAAAACATTCCATCTTCATCTTTGTAGGATTTGTTTCCAGGTTAGCTCGACCAAACGGAGGGATCCACAGGTGTTCCCGTAATTCGCGGGGATTGAAGGGCGATATCGGCGAGGCCGTTTGTCGCGTGCANACGCAGGATACCGAAACCATTAGTTTTTTGGCGCCATAACTCGTTAACTTGCTAACGCTCTCTTTGCTTACACGTGCCGGACGATGCCGCTGCCCGGCAGATTTTCTCGCGGATCTCCCGTTTCCCCCCGCCCCTTCGTTTCGGCTCTTGCTCCACTCTCACCTCACTTCACCCTCGTCGGCTCTCAAGACCTCGATGTTAAGAGCCGCCCAAATCTCTTCACTCACTCACTCACTTTACAGGGCAGATCGTGCACGCAAGCGAAATGGACTGCGCCGAAAACGAGGACGGGATTAAAACATTCCATCTTCATCTTTGTAGGATTTGTTTCCAGGTTAGCTCGACCAACCGGAGGGATCCACAGGTGTTCCCGTAATTCGCGGGGATTGAAGGGCGATATCGGCGAGGCCGTTTGTCGCGTGCACACGTTCCGAGAGAACACGTGGGATCCAGTTTCACAGCGGGCACGGCATCGAGTCAGCAGCAGATGATAGTAATTGCACGAAGTGTTTGGTGACGCCGCCATGCCGACTGCAAGTGATGGAGCACTGTACGACATGCGAAGTACATCACACACACTACTAACATTCTCAGAAAAGCATGACTTAAATTGCACATGAAAGAAGAGGCATGCAATTTTGTAACACTGTATTTGCTAGCATTTGCTTATTTAAATCTTTCAATGGTATATTTATAAAATACTATTTTTAATCGCAATTCAAACGTATTTCCATTCTGCTTCAGAAAGCACATTTT
>NQII01005666.1:118817-132193 GCA_002778355.1 Clitarchus hookeri | reverse complement strand
GGGGGGGGGGGTCTTGATTAAGCAAGATTATCGTAATATAATGTAATTGTTTGGTTGTTGTATGTAATAAAAAATTGGTTATGTTTGCAAATATTTGTAACAGTCTATTCGCGGTGTATTCACACTTTTTTAATCAAACTTTTAAAAAATCATCCCACATATGACGTGTTTGGTTGTCACATATGCCACGTGTCACAAGCGTTTTATACTTGTAACATAAAATTACCTTATTTTGTTGAACTTGCACTTATATATTATCTATAAATTATAATATCTCCATTATAATCAATATGAATAAAAACATAACATAGATGTGTTGGTAATGTCTAGTAAGAAATAGTTCCTGTGCAAACACAGCCACGCTGTAAATAAACACCGTATTTCTCTCGGCGAGTCGGGGGCCCTCGCGTTGTTTTCATGGCAGCGGCCTGGGACTGTGACGGAAATATTTATTATTTAAACAAATTTTTTGAATTACTTTTCCAGCGTTGCCCACGCCTATATATGTGTGTGTCGTCTCGGTAAAAACTTATTTCTCGGCGGGGGCCTCGCACATCCTGTGTGGAAAATCACTCGTTGCCTGGGGCTGTGGGCGTCGATGCTGGGACACGCAGGCTTCGTCTATCCATCGCTTCACCGCGGCACCCAAGAAGCGCGTCGTCGTCTATCCTCCATTTCACCGCGGCACCCCTCGCTATTGAATGCGAGAGCGTGACGGGAAAACTTTGAGAAAATTTGGGAAGACTCTGAGAAATACCTTTAGCATGGAATGTAAGAGCGTGAAGGAGGGACCAGTCGCGGCAACGTGGCAGGGATTTGGGTAGACTCTGAGACAATCTCTCATTACCCAAAATTGAGTCATTCCTCCATATTGTGGGGTCATGCCGAGGCTATGTCATGGCGTCGCGGCGGGGGCTGGGGCTATAAAGATTGATGGTAAAACCATTTTTTTACACGTATATATTTTTTTTCTCTCAACGAGACGTGGTCGGAGAAGGGGGGGATATAACGATTATTATTATTATACTTTAAACACGCAAGGCTCAAGCATATGTGTGTGAAATGGAATGCGAAAGCGTGAAGTTTATATCGCATTTGGGAAGACTCTGAGATAACCCCTCATTGCCCAAAAAGGAGTCATTCCTCCACATTGTGGGGTCATTGAAATTTTGCCACTTTTTTGGGGGGCAAAAGGGGGCCGGATTTTGAGATCATCAACACTTCTTTGAAAATTTTGAATTTAAAAAAAAAATTAGGAAATTTGGGAAATTATTTGGAAAAAAGGAAATTTTTTATTTTTTTGGAGAAAAAGTAAATTTTTGAGGAAAAAATGGGAGATTTCGGCAAACCTTTGGCACTGGCTGCCAAGATGGTCGCCGTCGAAGCGGAATTAAAACTCATGAAGTTTGTCATTTCCTTGGTAAGCTTCTGGCTCCCGGGCTCCCTGTCATGACGCTGTCTTTGAATGCCAATTATATAACTACGCATCATATTATTAAATACTGTATTTGGTGAACATCGAGACAACTCAGCGCGTTTACACACGCCTTATGTCAAGTCACTCTTCCCAGACATGTGGGCTAACGTGTGAGGAACTAACGAACTTCAGCACCAGGTCCTAGTCCTGGCATTTGAAACTGCTCCTTGTGCGTAAACCAAAATTAGAAAAATCTTCTTCTTCGTCCACCAGTACGNAATCTTCTTCTTCGTCCACCAGTACTTTATCCAGTTTTTTTTCAATATCATCTTCAAATTTTAGTTTTCGTTATTCTGTTCAAGTTCGTCGGCGATAACATTAACTTCTTCAAAAAAAATTAACTTTCACGTGGAACAATGCACATATTTAGGGCGAGCTGACTGTATTGCAATCTGTATGTCACTAACAAATCGTGTCTTCCTCCTTTCAGTAACGAAACGAGAATTTCCTTAATCGTCTACGGCCTTGCAAAACCCAACGGACGCCTGTCTTGATAACGTCACGGGCGGTCGAGCCGTGTGTTTTGCAGCAGGCGAAATAACTGTCGCTTGGCACACCTCGTCCGAAATACGAAGAAATGTTTCTCGGAACTAAATAACATTGCAAAGAGTTCCTTCGAATATTTACTTCTTTCATGACGCCTGACAGTGAAGCCGAAGACGCACACGTGATCGCATTANTTGATAACGTCACGGGCGGTCGAGCCGTGTGTTTTGCAGCAGGCGAAATAACTGTCGCTTGGCACACCTCGTCCGAAATACGAAGAAATGTTTTTCGCAACTAAATAACATTGCAAAGAGTTCCTTCGAATATTTACTTCTTTCATGACGCCTGACAGTGAAGCCGAAGACGCACACGTGATCGCATTAGCGACATTGGCGACGATGATGTAATTGGCATGGCGGATAACATACATGGTACCGTTTGGCGATGACGTAAATGGAATGGTAACCCCCTAGCGTTCGACGGCAAGCCACCATATGCTTGAGTCATCTTCAGGTAAAACGTAGAAAGTTTTTTTCAAACTGGTTTTCATTTCTCAACAATCACACGGCTGTTAGTTATAATTGCAGCGATATAAATATATGCAGCCTTAATGATCTATCAACACAATTTTGGTCTTTTAGCTACTNTCAAAACTGGTTTTCATTTCTCAACAATCACACAGCCGTTAGTTATAATTGCAGCGATATAAATATATGCAGCCTTAATGATCTATCAACACAATTTTGGTCTTTTAGCTACTAAACAGTTAACACGCACTGGTATAACTAATATTCACCAAAAAAAAAAGCACTATAATAAGAGTTTATGACGTCCAAATCTATTGTACTACTCGAACTTGCAATTTTGTCGTCTCATCACATATACGCAGCACACTTCCTGGAAAATATTGACTGCTTTCTCTACAAGCACATACATGAGGTAAGAAAAAACTCGCCCACACTATAAATCTAAAAAAGTATAATGGTACCACACCAAAAAAAACGACAATACCAACACAAATTACAAACACACACAAAAAAAAAAACACTTACATACACCGTCATCGTACGGGATATCAAGTTAACTGAATACAGTACATAGCCAACCTCGCCGCAGGCACGAACAAATTTACCGTATATACTTTCACTTCACGAGAGAAGACCATATTTATAACGCTATTGCATAGAAATATTAATTTCGATATATTTTAAAGAAAATAGTTCTATATTTGTAACGACTCCGTTTATGGTCGAGCGGTGTTAGAACAGATGATCTTAAAGCGACATGTTGACTGTGCCATATAATGTTGACTGGTGCAGCTGAAGATGTCATCTACGCCTTTATTAAAGAGTTCGCAGTTATCGATGTCGATTCATGTCAACAGTGTAAACTTTGCGCGCCAAAAAAGGGACTCTTAGATTAAAAAAAGAATCATTAACATCATGGTACAGACAAAAAAGATAAGTAATTAAAATATAGAATATGAGTGCATCAGGACGATGTTCCACCCGCTTGCGGCACATAAGAAGGGCACGTTATTAGTTCCTTGTGCCACTTCACACCAGGATACATGTGTTGATACGATTGGATGCGAAGTCAAACGCCTTACGTCATTCTGGGGCCGACTTGTCCACAGCTGTTGCAAATTGTGCTCCAAGTTGCGAACATTTTTTTAATTGAGGAAGCTAACGTCCCATCTGGTTTCACGCATGCGCGATGGACGGCAAATCAAGTGCCTGGGCGGACCACGGAATAGTTTAATGATACTTTATAAACACTTCCGGGAAACCACGGCTGTATCTGGGCGAGTGTTTTCTAGCTGGGAATCGTATTCCGGGCTCTCAGACACGTAAGGTAACGCACGAGGTTCCAGTGTGTATTCTATGTATAGGTTGTTCACGGTAAAGCGAGCACTTTTGAGGCCTTAGTTACTTTTTCCTCGGGACATTTTTTAAAATCCTTTAAGCTCATTTTTAAAAATAAATATTGCCATGTAAGTAATACTCCCACAGTGTGTGTATTCCACCGCACTCAAAAGTTAATGTCTAAGGCTAAAATAAAATTTATTTATTTACTATTGTTCCAAATGAGAGGGCTTTCAAAAGTGCTCATTTTACCGTGAATAGGCTATAACCACTGCATTCAATGACCCTCGCATCATTACCAGTGACGAAGGGCGATAGTGTACAACGTTCCCCGGATCATCAAGCCAGTATTTTACGCTCAACTGCCTTCAAGCTCTTATACAGTGATCAACCAGTTCAAAATGAAATCACGGGTTCGTCGCTAAAAGCAATACGTAGTCTGTTCGTGGCATTCCGCCTTACTCTCTGCTGACGTCGCCGCGGATGAAGGCGACAACGTTTATGGGTCGTTGGGATCGCAGATTCACCTGCGCTGGGTCTCTAGAAATACTTTTAGTACAGATACGGTGCTTTAGTAGTTTTCCACACACATACCGCTGGATGATGGACAAGGAAGTTGCTGGTTCTGTTCGTGCCTCCCTGGCGATCAAACAGTTTACCTTCCCGGCGGTCTGTCGCGGTTGTTCAGAAACTGCCCCCATGCATTTATCGGTGCTTTCACGTGTCCAAGACCCTCAACACAATCGACTGTGAAGCTCGAACGGTCTGGTCCGCCTAGTAAGAGGACTCTTGTACGAAGCGGTTTCGTAGAGGATGGATAGTCCTCGACCCCGTCAAGGTGACACGTACGGATTCAACTCCGTACTCTGCTGTTGACAGGCGAGGTGGAACCACCCTCGGGTGGAGAACATCCACCCACTGCGATTGGAAAGGGCGTGATCTCTTTCTATTGACAGCATTCAACTGCTGTCAATTAGAGCTCTGACCAAGCTCAAACATCTACTCGTTTGTGGACGAATGTCTGGGAGAGTGCACACACATCTAACAGCCTGATGTTAGAATTAACTGCCTGAAGTGGCCTTAACACAAGCCTGAATGTAATTGTCAATCCTGAGGTGCACTCTCTATTGTACTGCTCAGAAGGATGTCTACTGTTTATACCCACCGGGCTCAGGTGCAGGAGAAGCAGCCGTGGTAAAACTCGCTATACCAAGTGTGAAAAACATGGCCCAAAAGATGAAAATTTCATCGCGGCGCGCCGTTACCTTCTCCTACGACCCAGCATCTCTCAAACTCCGTCAATTGCTCGTACGGCTGTCCCGCACGCATTATCGGCATGCCTATCGCTCATCGAGCCCGACTTGCAAATACCGTTATTTTCACTTCGCATGCGCTATCCTCAAGACTGTTTACATACGCCACTCGACGATCGATGGCAACACCCATGTAGGGCGTATAAACACGTGCCATCATCGCACGAAACTTAAAAACAATTTTTTACCCAGTGGCGTGTGGTGAACTGTTGCAAGGTAAGCTGGTGCTTGCTCACTGCTGTACATTCTCGGTGCACGCAGCAGGGACCAATAACCACTGCGGGGCCCAGGGAAACTGAATGTATTTCAACCACTCATAACGAGCGGGTAAGGGACCCATTGTACACGTCCTGTGACGTCACCTGCCGAACTACGTTTTAAAGGTGGAAATGTAAATTAGTAAGCAACAGGGTACAACACAGAGCTAACACCAGCTTACCTTGCAACAGTTCAGCACACGCCACTGNCTCTGCTGTTGACAGGCGAGGTGGAACCACCCTCGGGTGGAGAACATCCACCCACTGCGATTGGAAAGGGCGTGATATCTTTCTATTGACAGCATTCAACTGCTGTCGATTAGAGCTCTGACCAAGCTCAAACATCTGCTCGTTTGTGGACGAAAGTCTGGGAGAGTGCACACACATCTAACAGCCTGATGTGAGAATTAACTGCCTGAAGTGGCCTTAACACAAGCCTGAATGTAATTGTCAATCCTGAGGTGCACTCTCTATTGTACTGCTCAGAAGGATGTCTCCTGTTTATACNTAATTGTCAATCCTGAGGTGCACTCTCTATTGTACTGCTCAGAAGGATGTCTCCTGTTTATACCCAGTGGGCTCAGGTGCAGGAGAAGCAGCCGTGGTAAAACTAGCTACACCAAGTGTGGAAAACATGGCCCAAAAGATGAAAATTTCATCGCGCCACGCCGTTACCTTCTCCTACTACCCAGCATCTCTCAAACTCCGTCAATTGCTCGTACGGCTGTCCCGCACGCATTATCAGCATGCGTATCGCTCATCGAGCCCGACTTGCAAATACCGTTATTTTCACTTCGCATGCGCTATCCTCAATACTGTTTACATACGCCACTCGACGATCGATGGCAACACCCATGTAGGGCGTATGAACACGTGCCATCATCCCACGAAACTTTGTTCACTGCTGTACATTCTCGGTGCACGCAGCAGGGACCAATAACCACTGCGGGGCCCAGGGAAACGTAATGTATTTCAACCACTCATAACGAGCGGGCAAGGGACCCATTATACACGTCCTGTGACGTCACCTGCCGAACTACGTTTTAAAGGTGGAAACGTAAATTAGTAAGCAACAGGGTACAACACAGAGCTAACACCAGCTTACCTTGCAACAGTTCAGCACACGCCACTGNTGTAAATTAGTAAGCAACAGGGTACAACACAGAGCTAACACCAGCTTACCTTGCAACAGTTCAGCACACGCCACTGTTTGTGTCAAACATTGATGTGTCTATATAACAACTTTCATAGGTGCCGAATGGCATTTACAGAATGCACAAATTTTTATGGCAGTGGGTGTATATTACATACGCGTGTGTTTGTATATTTAAGCAGTTAGATTATACACTTTAGTAACCACCATAAGGTTGTCCACATTTTATTATATGGATTAAAAATACAAATGCATATATGTACACGCGTGGATTAAAAAATGTATAAAAAATGGATATTCTTATAAACGTAGACTATGTATATACGTATCATTATTTGGCAACACGTCAAAAAGACTTCGTAAACTTTGAGCTTTTTTTTCTGTTATTTGACTTGAAGTCAGCGAGTTGATCTAATGGAGAACCTTTCAGGGTCTCCTCGGTCACATAGCTCAATATTTTATTGGCTCGTGACACTCCAGGTAAAAATTCAAAAGTCGCGTAATTTAAAGACATACGTGGTGCAAATTTATATCTGATTGACGCATGGCTTGTCATTAGATTTGGAAATATAATTGTAAGGTTGCTAACCACAGGAGATATGCGGGAGCAAGGGCAGGTTAACTCCGCGCGAAGCCGCCAAGGTTGGGTACGAGGCAAGTCGGCGGGCGCGCACTCGGGCGCAGATAAGGTCGCAATTCGTCAGCAGGTGACTGCTGTGTAGGCGGTGTTCCCCTGCTGGGACTGCGCACGCGTGCAACAGGACACCTCTACGTCCTCGGTCAGGACTCCACGCTGGCCTGCATCCTAACTCAGCTGCTGACACCAAACACGTTTACTTGTTATCCACTGCAAAGTGACGGCAGAGATAAACACCGCTCAGGGACACTCAAGAGCCAGAAATTTACTTCTAGACTTTAAGGCGCCCGTCTACCTGGCGCTTGAACTGCGTTGCAGAGTGTTCCAAATACACGTTTTTCAACGAAACTATTAAGCGTGCGTCCAACGTGCTGATCTACGAAAAGAACACACACTTCAGACGAGAGCTGTTAAGTACTTTCAAAATATCACGTACGTTAGAAACATCAATTCAGAGTACTCCAAAACCGCAAAAAACGGCCTTTCCAAGGCGCTGTAGCTCAAAATGCACGCATCAGATACATACAAAACTACTATAGGGGCCTGCACTGAACCTTCCTAAAGACTTCCCACTAATAAAATAATACGGTCACCGCTGAAAGTCCCATAGGTACACGCAGCACGACGAGAACACTGCACGCCAGTTCAGAGCCTTGCGCTTAGCGGCGATGGCGTACTTGATGCGCGTGGCAGTGTCGCCCTTATCGCTCCCACGCTTCTCGGTCTAAACGTGGGAAAAAGTTCCAGGTAGACGGGCACCTTAAGGATATTTTACGGCTTCCTGACGTTATATCAACGATAGCTTAGTAAAAATACAAAATCATTTTAAAAATTACATGGATTTTTTTAAACATACATATGATTTTTAACTTAAAATGTCGATTGGTTTAAGTTTAAAAAAGTTATTTTGACACAAAGTTTGGTTTCAGCGAAAGTGTTTCTTGAAATCGTACACTGATAGAAAAATTATCGGTAAATTTACGGAAAATACCGGTTACAAATTATCCAGACATCTGCGTTAAATTACGGTCTCTTAATTTTTTTCAATAACGCTCTCTCCGTAAATTTCACATAAAATCTCCGTAAATTCACGGAACGTGACCACAAGTCTGCAAGTTTTTTTTTAATCTGCTCTTTATAACAAGGGGCAACAAAAAAAAATAGTTTTTCTTTCGTTATGTAGATGATTCGCTGTGTATAAAAATGACTATAAAAAAAAAATTTGTCCGGTGGCGGAATTTGAACTCGAGTTGTGGAATCCCAACACATTATCCACTCATCTACCACGCTTTACAAGAAGTTAAGTTTTAAACACGGAATTTATATGGAGTGATGCATTTAAGAAATAGAGCTTTAAAACAAAATTCCACATCACAGGTTTTAGTTTTATGTTTTCCCTTCTAATGTCTATTTTTTTAAAAGTAAAAATGGTTGAATCGACCGTTTTCACAATCATTTCAAGGTAGAAAACATGTGTATATCATATTTAAAATTGTCGAGGGATGCGCAGCCCACAAATTATCTTTATTATTATATCGTAAACAGATTGGTAGGGAAGAGATTTTATAGTTTTATTTTTAGCTAACTTTCGTTGTAAAAATTTAAGATTTCGGTGTTATTGTTTTATTTTTGTAAACACTGTAGATATATAACGAAAATGCATATTTTAAACACACGTTCGCAAAAATGTGTAATACGTAACATTAAAAAAAATACTGCGTAATGAAGGAATGTTAAGAATTTTATTTAAAATAAAGAAACAAAGACACACAAACACATTTTAGGTATTAAAATATTTTCTGGTTCAAACGTTAGACAGTGCAATTTTCCCTTTGGTCAGTATCTTACAAAATTATTTAGAATATAATTTGTTAGAATAAATAATTAAAATTTTACTCATAAAATAAAAATTTTTGCTGTTTTAGTTTTTTTTTTGTATCTCAACTTATGCATTTGGTGTTATTTCGGTTGTATAGCTAATCTTAGTTTCCGCCGATAGGGTCGCTTCTGCGAATCTTGAGATGCGAGTTGCCGATGTACAGACTGCATGCACGCAAGTTCAGTGGAGGTGGATGACAAGTGACAAGCGCCCCCCTGGGTCGCCCGTAGCCACCCCGCGATTACCGGCCTCAGGAGCGAAAAACACTGTTAGCACTACACAACTGCTGGCGGGTGAGTTCACCGGGAGCTAGGCGCGGCCGGCGAGGGGATAGGTCGCTGCGCGCGCAGCCTGCCGCAGTCTGATGCCGCGCTAAAAACATCTGTCTTCGTATCATCATTGGCGCGTTTTTTATTTCTAACTACCCTAATTACCAAGTGTTAAGTGTTGTCCGGGGGTAGGTCTGGACTGTGTTGCATCTCAGGACTAAGCCCCCATACGCCTACATGAGAGAGGGAATTTAGGAAAGGAGGCGTGCATCGCGGCAAAGAGGGATATGGTCAGGTTTGTGGCCATGACTGCATCCCTGAGTGTGTAATAGCTGAAGCTATAACTAAGAAGGGGGAGGGGAAAAACTGGCATAGGCACCGTAAAAACCCTCCCGTCAGGAAAGGAGTTCAAAACTTGTTCATACATTAAAAAAAATGCTGCGCGTATGCTCGATGCGCGAATATTTTTACAACAGTGCACACAGCCGGGCCGTCACTACTGTCAGCTGCCGCCGGCCGGGCCGTGCCGTCGGCCAAAGCGCAGGCGGTCTAGGCAGCGTTGCCAACCGCAGGGACATGTTCCTATTTGTAGGGATTTCTGATGATTTTTGGTTGCTGTTAGGGACGGATAAAAATGTTCAGTAATTAAAAGATGGGCACAGGAACTTCTTAATTCTATTTTAGTGATAAATTCTCCGCTCACAGCACGTGAAGAAGATCGCAGACCATGTGATATAAGCGAGCAACACACTCGGAGCGCAACATATTACCCCCAAGAAAATTGTAATGCATGACTTTATGAATACGTTATATATTTTCGTGTTAAGTTAGAAGCCATAAGCGACGAATACTGAAGTGCGTGCCGGAGTATATAATTGAATTTTATCGTTATGTTGTTCCCCCCCCCCTCCTTTTTAAATTTATCTGAGGTACATTTTAATACTGGGACTTTTGTCTCAATGTAGGGAAAATGTTACCTGTCCGGGGATACATTTGGCAACACTGGATCTAGGGAGGCGAGGCGCCAGAAACTGTGGCGCCCACAGTATCTCCAGCCATACATATAGTTAGGACTTCTCAGGCTTTGTACTTTTGTATTTTTACGTAGCGCTCTTAGCCACGAAGGCCATTCCGTCGCAACGATTGCCCAATCGGCGGGGGGAGAGGGATCACGCCCTCTCATCGCAGGTGTCCCCCAGCTTAGCACCTGAGTTGGCCAGATCCAAAGCCCCAACCTGATTCACAAGTACGACCAAGAACTCCCTTCCTCAAGGTTCTGAGACCCTCTCCCTCAGATACCAAGCGTGTGGTCTGGCCGGGGTTCTATCCATGCCCCTAGTGTCTTACCAGGACACAACCGGAGCGGGTTGCCTCTCACCGCCCGGTCTTTCTTTGAGAGGGGGGAAATCTCTGCAGACCTCCCCCAGCATGCGGAGTTAACCACTGCCAGCACGAGATCGGAACCTCCAGCCAGTCGGAACCCTTTTAAACGCCGCCTGAATTGTCCACGTTTTTTTTATAACTATTTGTTAGCCATTCCAATTATTAACTGGCTTCAGTTGTTTAATTTTACCTCTAATGTTTGATTCAAAGTTTTTAAGTTCAATTGTATTCTTATTAATATTAACTGGTCATGGCTTTTTAAGTTACTGTTTTGGGAGTTTCTATCTAATTTACTTACTATTATACTTAATTAGGGTTCAGGTGATTTTTTCTTTTATTTATTTAGGGTTTTTCACTTACGTGTTTTAATTGTGGGGGAAAAAGGGGAGAAACCCCCCCTCCCAAAAAAAAAACCCTGCTGCACTGCCGTTTTGATTACGTTACGCTGTTTTTTTTTCTACACGTCTTGTGCTTGGCAACACCGGAGCGCGCACGAGCTGTCGGCGGGGACAGGGGCGTGACCGACGGCCTTGCGCAGGCGCACGTGAGCGCGGCGGCGATGCAGACCGACAATGGCCGCCGCGGTGAATGTCGTCACCCGCGGGCGGTGACTCACCGCCGGTCGTGACCCGGTGCCGCAGGTCGGCGTGGCACGCCGTGCGACACGCGGAAGTCGACGTCGACGTGTAATGTTATGTCGATGCGTCGATGTCATTTCGAAAATCCGTTCGACATGTCGATGCCGTGGTTGAGGGCGGCATAACAAATTCTAAATTTCGACTCTTTTGGCATTAATATTTTGAATATGATTTCATCAACGTTTTCAAAAGACTCAAAAATAATTTGGAACCCCTCCCCCCTCAAAAAATAATTGTAACCAGTGTAAAAATTCCAACCGATCACTGTCATGTGTGATGAGAGGAAGACAGGAAAGTGGTGTGTGTCGTAGGTTTCTCACGGATTGCATTACACACACATGATTGTTATCGGCGGGTGTGCTCGGTTTTCCCACGGAAGATTCACCTTCTTAAAAATACAGGAAATGTAGCGGACATTCATTTTTTTCTTTTTCATTTTAACGTCACCTGCCTTCCTGCATGTAGACGTGCTTTTTTTTTTTTACCAGAGTCTTATGAGTGTGTAGCAACATGAAACACGCAAAAAAAAAGTAAAGAAAGGAATCCACCTTCGTCCAAGAATAGGCTGCCCTTTGTACAGCTGTGTTTACCACCATATTAAAGAATTACAGTAATTTTATTCATGAATAAGTTAATTTTCGATGCGTGTAGTTTGGCCGCATTTGAAGTTAACACGATGCGAAAACTACAAGACTTAGAGGCGAGTTTCGTCAAGCGGCTGGACCGATAAGGGAAGGAAATGTTTCTCATACCTTCTGCACCATTCACTCGCCTGTGGTCCACGCAGCATCTAATTGAAGCCGTAGTGAACAAACAGGCGGTGTTAACGTTCTGTGTTTACTCAGGATAAGTACAAAGCTAAGAACCGTCATCTCCTTGACGCAATTGAAGATGATGTTCTGACAGTAGTCACTCAAGTTCTCTTTCTCCATTGGAAGAACTTTGCAACGACACGGGGAGAGTATCATATGTCGCTGCGAGTTTTGTTCTTCCTCTTAGTCAATCACATTCTTGAAAACCACGAAGTGAAGTCTCAGATTGCCAATACACTAGATAAAACTTGGCACGATGATACTTCCAACGACGAAAACTGATTGGGAAAGAACATTTTACCACAGAGGCGCTTCTCGGCAAATATGGTACACGACAGCAGACGGTAATTTCTGTGAGAGCGAAGCTGAAGAATGGGCTTTGAAGATGCGAAGTTAAATTGGCAGAAACAATCGTGGGCTGAGGATAGCGACGTTCTTTGTTCCAATGTTCAAAGAAGAACATCTACCTAAAACATTGTTAACTCAGCTGCAGCCATAGAGGAAATAATTGCTGAAGGTGTTGCACTTGATATAGCTTCCGATATTGGTACTATTCCAGATAGATACGGATTTCAACGTTCCAACGAAAACGAGCATAAAGGCTCCTGCGAGTTTGTAACCAATGCCATATTACAGCATCGCAGTGAGAACGTAGACGTTAATAACATGTCAATAGCAAAGTTTATAACAACAGCATCGCAGTGATGNAACATGTCAATAGCAAAGTTTATAACAACAGCATCGCAGTGATGATGTAGACAATAACGAATTGCCGATGTCAAAGTTTACATGCCCAAGTCGAGGTAGAATACCGAGGTCGACATGTCGAAGTCGACATGTCGAACTTTTGTCGATATGCGACAGATGTCGACAATCGACATCAAACTCTGGATGTCGCACATCCCTAGGTGGCGAGTCGTGACGCCTCAGGTGCCGAACCTTACCTGAGCTTTGTTCTCGGGGGATGCACTCCCTGCAACTTCACCGCCCAAAGGTGGACACATGTTGACGAGTGTAGAGTGTGTTAAAAGTCGCCACCTCGAACACCTGACAGTTAGATTGACCAACTATTTCCGTTAAATTTTCTATAATTAAGTAGCTTTCAAATATTTTAACTCTGGTTGTGTAAAGAAATAAAATTTATTTATCAAAAATTCATGTAATATCTTATATTTTTGCATTATTTATCGAGAATAAAACACACACA